>QANT01000640.1:0-45575 GCA_003254885.1 Purshia tridentata
TGGAACGGTATAGCGGAATGAAGTGCCCACCCCTAGTCCTATATGTGCAGCCAATTGGCGAGGCCCTTTGTCCCACAAAGTCAGCTAGTGGACAATACATGAGTCTCTTCACGCACAACAAGCAAGGGCAGGCAACGCGCATTTTTTCTGGGTTTGAACATGCCTACTTCTTTCTATTTTTGTTTCTTCTCCCAATAAATATTGGCGGGGGGGAGGACCACCTCCCTCTCACTTTTAGGCCACAAATTTGATAAAATATTATATTTTCCTTTTTTTTTTTAAATTTCTTTTGCTTCAAACTAAAGCAATTAAGGATATTCCTACAGTTTAAGGGCCTAAAAAATAAACTCACTTTGTCGAGGACTCCTTTTTCTAGATATCACCATTTCTTTTCATCCCTAAAGGATTGGTCTTCCAACTTTTGACAAAGAAGTTTTTTTTTGCATATAGGCATTAATTAAGTTATATAATATTTGAAAAGTATTCACATACTATTCCTTTTTCATTACTGTTGACAAAATTTAAAATTCTTCATTCGATGTCCAGTTAAATTTCACGAGTCCGCCTCCCTCGGCCATGCATATATGCATTTTAATTTTCTAGAATACCAATCAACATCAAATCGCTAATTTTATAAATTTGGCCTTTTCTTGTAAAAATAGTACAATGGATATCGAGAACTTCCAAGTTCCAAGTCGTTAATTACTAGTACTACGTATTGGCTTGTTATCAAGCTGAGTCAGAGGACATCTCAAAGTGGCTTAACTTATTACGCTTAATTTTCTATAATTGAAATGAAAATGAAATGATTTTGTCTTAATTAATTTGATTTAATTTTTGGTCAATATGTTGGGTTTGCCCTAATATGTTATTGAATGAGAAAGAGAGTGGCTATGGGGATATAAATTAATATTTAAGGGTGGGTGATTAATCTATCTAATAGTCTTCTCGCCATTTAAGTGTTGAAAGTATAATTAGTGCTTTTTCTCAAAAAGAGTGATCTGTAATGATATAAAGAATGTTTAATTACTATGCTTCGGTTTAATTATAATTCTAGTACATTGACAAATGACAATGAATTCTGGCTGACTGTAAACCTCCAATCCCATCAGGATGTAGTTAATTAATTAACTAATAGACTAATAAGCCAAATTAAGTTGTTTGTCGAGTACAATTCTTACAATTCAGTCGTGAATTTTAGGACAAGTCCAACCAAATTAATTAATTACAATTCAGTCGTGAATTGCAGCTGTACGTTCAATGCAATGGCCGCCCCCAGATGCAACATTTGTGGTATTATTTGAGTAATATGCAATGTTGTGATGATAATAAATAAATATTACAATTTCTATAAAAAAAGTCTGTACATGAATAACATGCATAGATCTATATAAGAATATAAAAAACTTCTTTCCTATGGATACTCCATGTGGAGTACGTAAATGCAGAAAATCACTAAGAGCTACACGATTTTATTAATATTATAGAATCATTTAATTCTTGGTAATTTCCCACACCCACTCGGGCCACTCCTCAAGAAGATTTCACAGGAAAGAAAAACCCAATGAATATGATAAGTTGATAATATTGTTTGACATGTTAATTATTAATTTGTGTTTGCAATTTCATATTAATAGTCTAATAATATATACATTCTCTAAAATCCTAAACAATTTAGAACAATAAAGAAGAAGCCAATAAATAGAACTTTCGAAGTCATATTTCAATAGTTTGGTTTTCTATTGTCCTATATATAAGGCTATAACATTATCTTCTTAACTATATTCGGTGTTTCTTCCCAAAAAATTATAATTAATCTTATATAATGACGTTATATCATCCAAATTGTGTTCTCCATAAGATTTGGATAATTGCTGTATTATGAAGGTGATCATATCCTTGTGCCATCGACTTCAGATAGTTTATACAAACTAAATTACTTGTCATGCATTACTCGTGATTTGTGTTAATTATGTGAGTCAATAAGCAATTAATACATTATACATTGATCTAAACATATCTTATTTTTAATCAAGTGCCTTGTGAACAAGATATGTTAGATAGTGACACGTATTTATTTTTTATTGAACCAATTTCTCAACATTGTATTTGACCAAAAAACATTGAGGGTTATTTATTTGTCCTCGATTGTCGATTCCAACTATTTTAATATCGTTAATTTCGTCAAGAGCTATCCATCATGTATTAATTTTAAAATTCTGGTCATACTAGGTCATGCTAGTGCCAAAAGGTGTGGGAAATGCATCATTGCTCTAGAAAATGACCAAATAGGCAATGACTGAATTGCCTTTCCCCATAATATTATATGGTTTAACATTTTATATTTAGTAGATTGTAATATTCAAATAATTTTTTGATTAATTAACATATATCGTTTATGAGACATATTGATGGATCTCCTCCTACAAAACGAAAAGTGAGTGCCACTATGAATGAAATGAGAAATTAAAAAATAAATCTAAACAAACTTAAGTTAATTAAATACTTTTAACATTTTTTAAAATTTTAAAAAATTTAATTATGGAGTAGTGCTCGAACCCTCTTTAAGGATTACTCGATAGAGTTTGAACACTTCTTAAAGGCAAATTAAGTACTATTTGAGAGTTAAAATTTTAAAATTTTTTAAAAATAGTTAAAAGTCTTTAATAAAAATCAAAATGGGTTAATTTTCAATTTTCTCAAATGAAATTTACATATAATTTAATATATGAGGGGAATTAAATTGAAAAATAATGGGAAGCCACCAAATAAAGGTGTCCAAATCCAATGATATTTCATGGCATCCACAAATTGCGTCTAACCTCTTTACCATTTTGGTATACCTTTTTGTTTTGCCAATGAAATACTTCATATTAACATAACACCACAAAGGCAAAGTAAAGCTAGATGAAAGCAAAGAAACAACCAACTACCAACTGACAGAAAGCAACAACAAAGAAAAAAAGAAAGAGCAGCAAGAAAATTTGAGGAAGACTCTCTCAGTGCTAATCAAAGGTTAACCCATCAGCTATCAAATTACCAACAAAGAGGAGAAGCTCATAATTTCTTGCAATAAAGGAAGGATTTCCCATGAAGGTTTCAAACTATTTAGAATCAGCTACCCAACATAAAGTGGCAAACTCCTTGATGATAAAATTTTCATAATATGAGAAAGAAAATGAGTATAGATGTATAATCAAACAAGTTATACCTATATATGTGCCATATATTCAAGTTTCTATATATATTATTTCGGTTTCACACACATTTGATGATGTTTTAAACATGTGTATATCATACAAGAAGAGTGTATGCATATTTATGTAGACTATATTATATGGTCAAATTTTCATTTTGTTATCTATGCGTATGATATTGTACAAGCTTCTTTGTTAAATATAATAAGTTAATACATAATTAATAGTGAATGAAATAAATAAAGAAAGAAAGAAAGAGACGTATTAACCACAAAAATACAGTACAAAAATCTTGCCTAGTTAATGACTTAGTCAATACAAATTTACAAACACTTGTATAAATGTGTAAACTAAACAAACTAGAAAAACAAAAGCAAATACTTGTATATTTTGATGGTCCGAATACAGAGAGCAATTAAGTAAATCGAAAGGTTTATTGTATAATTCTCTGTTTTTTTTTTTTTTCAAAAAATATCATTGCATAATTAAATGCCGTAGATTTTTTTTTTCTTTTCTCAACTAAATCTTGTAGATAAAATATGGATATTGCCTCATTAAAAACTTTTTTTTGAAAGAAATAGAAAGAAATCCATGGATTTGAAATGCTTCATACTAGACATTTTGCATTCATAATATTGCTTTGATTTGTATTTCTAAGATTGTCCTTTTTACACCGGCCAAAAAAAAAAAATGACTGTCCTTTCTGCAGGTGTCATGCTATCATTCTAATTTTCTCGAATATTTCCAAAAGAATATACAATCATTTAATTTGAATATCAGATTCAATGGCTAAATCATTCATGACGCAAGTTCTTGTATATTTAGATAGTCCAAAATATCAATTTAAGTAAATCAAAAGGTTCATTGTATAATTTTTTTGTTTGTTTTTTTGTTTTTAATAAAGATCATTGTATAACTAAATGCTGCAGATTTTTTTGCTCTCAACTTTGCAAATCTAAATATGCATATTGCCTCATTATATAATTAAAACTATATATTAGAAGAAATAGAAAGAATCCATGAATCTGAAATGATTCATTGTAGCTAGACTTGGCATTAACAGTATTGTAGTGATTAATTTGATTTAGTATTTTTAAGATTATCAGTTTTGCCCAGGTGTCATGCTAATTGTCTCCGTATTATTTTAGTTTTATCAAATGTATAATACTTTATTTATCATATTTTTATATCATCTTATATGTTATCATTTTATAGGACATAATTCTTAGTTTTCTTTTTAAATTTAGATTTTTTCTCTTATTTATTAGTGTCTAATATAAAAATATTATAAATATTACTACATAAAGTGAAATGAAATATAAGTATAAAAAGAATAGATTTGAATATTTGATTCAACGGCTAAATAATTCATTAGGGATTTTTGAAGAGAAAAAGCAGAGAAAACGTGGACACACTGGAGGTGTGGCCCTTCCTGCACAATAAACCCAATTGCACTCTCTCCTCAGCATCCTCCTTCTGCATGAAAGAAGCTCTCAATTCACGAAATAAATACAATGAGCGTAAATGACCATTTCATATAGAGACGTCAAAATGATGTGGCTGAGGTGAGCTGCCATCTCAGCATGATTAGGTGACTAATTATTTTGTAATTTCTCTAATTACACCCCAAATCACACGCAAAGCCGTCGTTCATTCGTTAATCCCAAAAAAAGCCAACTTTGTGCAGTGTAAGCCCAGGAGACCACTATATATATTATTCCCACCCCTTGAGAATCTTCGTTCACTCACTCGCACTCCAAATTGTCCAAATCAACCTCACCAATTGGCCTTTGGTCCGCAAAACCACACCCCTCTCTCTCTGCATTCAATTCGGTGACTTGGTAACGTTTTTCCACTTGGGCTTTGGTCTCTGTGTCTCTTTCGTCATCTTTTATCACTTAGGCAATCCTTTGTTTCCTTCATCAACCTCAAAACTCAACACAGAGTCACTCTGTTTTGCTCTGCCTCTCAGAGTTCTCAGACTTCGATTGCAGGTATTGTTATGCCATGCTTAGATCACTCTTGGGCAATTTGAAGTTTTCCCTTACAAGCTTCACGACTCTGCCTCTGTCTCTCTCTGGGTGTTTGATTTGTTTTCTTTGTTTTTTGTCATTTTAAAATTCATTTTCTTTTTCTCAAAGGGCCTTTCTGTTTTCTATTTGGGGAATTCATTGCAAAGTACAACTTTTTCGAGCTCGTTTTCCACATGGTTTTTTTTTATTTTATATGTTGCTGCTTTGTTTTGTGATCACTTTTCATGGTTTGAATTTCGAATTCCAATTGGGTACAAGCTCTGGTTTGGTGTTTGAAGCTAAATTGCTTGAATTACAACCCTCGTTAGCTTTTGGCTGATTCTTTGTTTATCTTATTGAATTTTCAATCTTTTAATGGCTTCTTTTCCAAGAATCATATAGGTTTCCTGGAAAGTTCTTGAGAGTTGACTGAGTTGACTGCAGTCAGTGAAAGATGAAGAAAGCTTAGAAGCTTCACGTTATGGTTCTAAAGTTGGAGGATTCTTGTGATAAGAGATTAGTACTCGTTTTTGGTGTACTTTATTATAAACCTGCTTTTAGAAATTTGACCTTACCTCCCCTACTACAGAGTTTTAGTTATTTTTCTTCAGCAAAGTAGTCTTTTCTATCGTTTCTTGTTTTATTCTTAATAAATGATTGCAACTTTTTCTAGGTTCTTCATTTGAACTCTGTTTGGTTGCTGAGAAAGCTGAGGAAAAGAAAGGAGCATTGAAATTTTTGGATCTTTTACTTTTTTCCTTCTAAATCTTTCTGGGTTTTGTAAGAAGTTATTACATATCCAACTGCCAGTCCGCCTCTCTGCCTGTTGGTTGTGGTAAGCTCTAATCTGCAACCAATTGGAGGCTCTTAGTTGTTTGGAATGTCTCAGCTATTTGTTAAAAAGTTCCCCAGCATCTGAATGCTTTGTTTTTTTGTTTTTTGTTTTTTTTTGTTTTTGTTTTGACTGGCTCACAGCTAGTTGTCACTTTCTGCCAGCCTCCCATGTTTGTTTTCCCCTTTTCTCTTTTGCTGAGTGAGAATGGGGTGTGTTTGAATCTTGAAGTATTGATTGTTTAAATTATATGGTCATAGTTTGATTTGTTAAGTCCTTATTAACCCATCTCATCCTCAAGTTCACATACTTTCAAGGTTCAAGATAACTTTTGTTGTTGTTATTGTTGAATTTAAGAATCTTTTATTGTTGTATTTAGTGCTGATTTTTAGTTCTTCGGAGGTTAGAATTTGTGAGGATGTTGGAGAAGATGGAAGAGTTCAGTGTGGAGAAAGTCATAGAGGAATTTGAAGCAATGACAAGGGACGCTGAGGTGGTTCAGAGAAAGACACTCACGAAGATTTTGGAGGAAAATGGATCTGCAGAGTACTTGCAAAATCTAGGACTAAATGGAAGAACTGACCCAGAGAGTTTCAAGGCTGTTGTTCCCCTTGTTACTCACCCGGAACTGGATCCTTATATTCAAAGAATTGCAGATGGTGATTCCTCTCCCATTCTCACTGGAAAACCAATCACAACCATCTCATTAAGGTACCTTATGAAGTCCTTTATTTATTACTTCATAACTTGAACTGGATTTTAAATTTATGTTGGGGAAGTTTTTGGTTTCTGAGATGTTGTTACAATATGCAGTTCTGGTACTACTCAGGGAAGGTCAAAGTTCATACCTTTCAATGATGAATTGATGGAAAATACCATGCAAATATATCAAACTTCTTTTGCCTTTAGAAACAGGTATTGACACATTTGTTTGGTTAACGAGCTTTTCTAATTTAATCTTTTAGTTTATTACTTGCCCATCTTTCAAGTTTCCTGCTTTACTTTTTTCTGATGATCTAAATGAATGACCTTTGTTCAGAGAGTTTCCTATTGGGAATGGAAAGGCCTTGCAGTTCATCTATGGCAGCAAGCAGTTCAAAACGAAAGGGGGTTTGGTAGCTGGAACTGCCACCACCAATGTTTACCGTTCCTCACGGTTCAAAAATACAATGAAGGAAATTCAGTCCCAATGCTGCAGCCCTGAAGAAGTAATATTTGGTCCTGATTTCCACCAATCCCTATATTGCCATCTCTTATGTGGGCTAATATTCAAGGATGAAGTTCAGTTGGTAATTTCAACATTTGCTCATAGCATAGTCCATGCATTCAGAACCTTTGAACAATTGTGGGAAGAACTCTGTGTTGACATTCGGGATGGTGTCCTCAGCAGTCGAATCACAGTCCCGTCAATCCGAGCAGCCATGTCAAAATTGCTCAAGCCAAACCCTGAATTGGCTGATCTGATTTATACAAAATGTTCAGGATTGAGTAACTGGTATGGTTTAATACCAGCACTTTTTCCTAATGCCAAGTACATTTATGGTGTTATGACCGGTTCAATGGAACCTTATCAGAAGAAGTTGAGGCACTATGCAGGGGAGTTGCCTTTGTTGAGTGCTGATTATGGCGCTTCTGAAGGGTGGATTGCAGTAAACATTAACCCAAAATCACCCACTGAGCTGACCACTTATGTTGTGCTCCCCAACATTGGATATTTTGAATTCATCCCTCTGAGGAAGAACATTGGTGACCAGGAGCAAGATAACTCCAAGCCAGTGGGTCTGACTGAAGTCAAGATTGGTGAAGAGTATGAGATCGTTCTTACAAACTTTGCAGGTACCGTCTTTGATTTAAATTATAATTAGTTACAAGGATTGCTTTCTAGGAGTGCACATTCTGCAGACTGGCTTAAAAATCACTTATCTGTCCATGAATTTGAGCCATTAATTTAACTCATCCCTTGCCTTTTCTTGCCAGTCCTATTTAATGGGATTCTAGAAACCCAATTTACCTTAAATGCTAACCATGTGACCCAGGAGTCGAGGGCAACTGTTGTTTCTACCCTTGTGCTTTATCCCTCCTCCCCATGATTTATTATTCTTTTCAATTATTGTTTTTGTTTCTCTGCATTGTCCCTACTCTCAAATGAGATTCTGAATTTTCACCAGCTGGCTTAGACACATGCATCCATAATTGTTTTGAATGACAGAATAATCATGGAAAAAAAAACAGTGAAAAGGCATTATATAATTCATTGTTGTGTTGGTAAGATACCTCTAGATTAGCATATAATCCTCCAGTAGATATGGTTGGCATCTTTGATGCCCCCATGTATCTTACATCAGGATGCTTGAAATGACATTTGAATACTGCTGTGTGATTCCTTGCTTTGAACGTCAAGGATCTATACTATTTATGTGGGGCTATTACTAAGTAGATGCAAAGACAATTTGCTGAAAGGAGACAGATATGTATTCTTGTTCATCATGAGTGGCACCTTATATAATTAATTCCATGGCCTCCTAATATTCTATGTCAACTTGTATGTATTTTGTAATATCCATGTTTTTGTTCTCGAAGTCATCTACTCTCATCTAGGTCTGACTGACTGCTCTGGTCAAGTTTTACCATTACTATGCTGAGGGTATATATGTAATTTCCATTCTTTCTAGTTATATATGAGGACTTGTTGCCCATATAATTGTTTTAAAAAAAATGGCTGCATCTATATACACAATGCAGCGGAAGGATTTGTTGGTCATTTAGCTAAACTATTAGTCTATTGGACATCTTAATCAGATTAACATGATTTAAAGTAGCTGAGGAGGTGGATTTTGTATTTTAGTTTTTGGCCATAGAATCTTGAATCTGCAAGTTATCATTATTTGGTTAATAATTGCTTCCATGTTTTTCCTGCCATGCAGTATAGTGTATTAGTGTGTGTATTGCTGTATTATTTGAGTATAATCTACTTTCTCACGTGCTTGCTCAAACTAATTAACTTGCAGGTTTGTACCGTTATAGACTAGGAGATGTGGTGAAAGTGATGGGCTTCCATAACTCAACCCCGGAGCTCAAATTCGTCTGCCGAAGCAATCTTCTGCTCACCATCAACATTGACAAGAACACCGAGAGAGATTTACAGCTATCTGTTGAAGAAGCTGCCAAGCTGTTGGCTGCAGAAAAATTGGAAGTTGTTGACTTCAGCAGTCATGTAGACTTGTCCACAGACCCTGGTCACTATGTGATCTTTTGGGAATTGAATGGTGAAGCAAGCCAAGAGGTTCTTAGTGAGTGCTGCAACTGTTTGGATAAGTCTTTTGCTGATGCAGGGTACATTAGCTCACGCAAGGTCAATGGCATAGGTCCACTTGAGCTCCGAATTCTTCAGAAGGGAACCTTCCAGAAGATTCTAAACCATTACCTAGCACAAGGAGCTGCTCTTAGCCAGTTCAAAACCCCAAGATGTGTAGGACCTAACAACAACATGGTTATGCAAATCTTGTGTGGCAATGTGGTTAGCAGCTGCTTTAGTACTGCTTTCAATTAAGTCAATACAAGTCTCAAATTGCACATTGATGGTTTCCCATATCGATCCCTTCTGTTTTAGCTTTGTTAAAGCATAGGTTTCTTTTTGTCAAACTCTCAAGTATATATGTTCTATGTCTTAGCTCAAGTAGCATGAAATGAATGGATTGAAGTTAGATTTTAGGGTCAAATCTCTTTACAAGCAAAAATGTTTAGTTAAGTTGGTTGATTTTTCGTATCTAGTTGACTTTGCGATTTTTGTCGAGTGATCTTATAAGACTCTAATCATTAAATTTCCTCTTCATATGTTAATATTTATATTTTAAAGGATAAATAAGAATTTTTCATAAAATGTATTAATCGACATAAATCAGTGAAAATGTCTAATTTTACCATTTCGTCGATTATACCGATTAATATACCCGGGTCATTAAAGGTCAAAGTCAAAACTAAGTATTGTTGAAAGGTATATGGATTTTGACAATGGAAACCCATCCACATGTAATGTCTAGTTGTCTAGATTAGGTAACCAATAGCAACAGCACACACACTTGAGGAAGTGCCACTCCCATATTGTTTAATGGGTGTATGGTGAGGTAGAGGAGCACATGAATTTTGGATCACTCTCTTCACAACAGACAAATATTAAAGTTAATCTAAGTTGGTGTATGACAAATTGACAATGCATATTTCTTCATTAAATAATAAGATTCATTCATATCTTATTCTACATAAATAAATAAATTTATTAGATGTAATTACTTTCTTTTATTCAAGAGGCCCCCAAAACAATCGATCTAATATTAGATTCTTACGAAATCATACAAGTTGACATAAAATTATGTTTTAGATATATTTTTTGTATGTCATCTAGATGACTTTGCTGTGATTTTCTTATTTTCACACTAAATGAGAACGACCCATTCCTAAGACATTACATTTTTATTTTATCTTACTTACAACAAATAAGTATTCCTTGCGTGGTCTACACACTTAATTGAATTTCAATTATGAACAATAGCACTAGCGTTTATTTTCAAATCTCATTTAGTGGCCGGCCAAAGTGGTTGGATTTCCACCAACATTTGAGATCACTGGTGAGTAAATGAATAATTAAAAGAGACAATAATAAATAAAAATAAAATCTTAACTTTTAATGGAATTTGGTTGTACCTACGTAGTTGAGTTGGTTTACTTCATATAGAAGCTATATAAAACTCAATTAAATGAGTGATCAAAAGCTTTTAAAAGTGTACTAGAAGCAAAATATATTGTGGGTTAGTTTAATAGTTGCTGAAATTTATTTTAAAATTCTAGTAATTGCCTTCTTTTGTTTGGGCTCTCAGTCCCTAATATACAAAAAAGTTAAATTTTGATCCCTCCAATAAAAAAATGTTAGCTCCGCCCAGCTTCAAGGTCTTATGGACATCCCCTTTACGAAGTCAGAACTGTGAAACATGTAAAATGACTGTGTCACAGACTCACAGTAGTCTAGCCCAATAAGTAAAAGAAAATTAATTATTCTTTTATTTCTTTCTTTTTGTTTGCTTAAGCATTGTAATTTAATGCATAGCGAATTAGGAAATGAGAAAATTAATTTGGCGATACTTGGACTATATAGATACAAAGTTCATGCATGCATTAAAGCTTTTACTCCCCAATCAGATACTCCCACAGTATCACACTAGTGTTGTCGTAAACTCAATTTTAAATAATGATTCGGATCTGTCATGTTTCTTCCAAAAGACAATATTATCCCCAGTAATCCTTCCCATAAAATTGACTAAAAAAGAAAAAATTCCTTCCTATTAGGGTCACTATAGTAATTCCAAAGATGCGGACTTTGTCCTAATCAAGCTGCTGGGTGCATCCACCCAATTATGATCAAAACATGGTGTGCCCAATGAAATGCCAACCTACCTTATTAATTTAAAAGTTGATTACTTATATATATATATATATATTAATACATGAATCAATGTATAGTTGGAGTGGACACAAAGAATATGGTATTCTTGTCACTTGTCATTCTCACTTGGAAACTTGTGATTTCTTTTTAGTCTTCAGATTCTTGGTATCAAGAAAAAGTTCAAACCCAGATATGCAACAAACACTGAAAGCTGAAGAAGATGACGGTGATATTGATCATAAGGAAGCATTGGCTATATGGGACTGTGGCAGCCCCTTGTATGACTCGTACGAGTTGGTCTCAGTGAGTCATCTGATCGAACGGCATCTGATGGCATTGCCATCTCTTGGAGGATCGTCAAGGCGGTTCATCACCAACATCTTCTCTCATTCCTCTGCATCATCAGATCATCACATGGCCTCCTCTAGTACTACTAGTACAAGCTTGGAGGGCATGGTGATCAAAGGGTCTAATTCTTCCATGGCAGGCAGCTTGAGTGATCAGTTTGTGGGGAATATCAGGAAGATGTGGAAGAAGAAAGACAAGAAGACCAAGAAAATGAAAATTGGGTTCTCTGGCTTTTACGATAAGATTGGTCTCTGGAGGAAAAAAGATCAACACAGGCGAAGCAATTAATGTACATTTCTGATGTATGATCTTTTTGGGTGTTATTCACTCTTATTTCTGAACCAATTCAATTTAATCATATTTATCATATAACTTATAAGTTGTAACCTTTTGGGAATGAGTATTTGCATAATAATTTTCTTCCTTGGCAATAAGCACAGCCCAAAAAATATATATATATATATATAGTAATCAAATTGTGTACATTTATTTTTTCTGTGGGATTATCACCCTTAGCACCATAAGAACAAAAGAGTAATCAAGTTGTCTAGTGGAGCACAAACAAACATCAAATTGTTTGGTCTTGTCTTTCTCTTCTGCCGTCGGAGTCTTAAGTGGTGGGGCTGAGAGGATGTGGGCTGTCTTCAACATTATTGTACACCATCAGTGAGCTCACATCACAACTTCTTGAACTGAATCGATGCTCCTAGCTAGGAAAACATTTTGCACTTCGTAGGTGAATTTCCAATATGGAATTGGTGTGGGAATGTGAAGTTTTGTCTCACATTAAAATATTATAACTTTATATAATAGTTTATAAGGGTCTTGGGTTACTTCTTATATTTTTAATTGGTTTGGAATGAATGCTTCGATTTCTTCATAGTATCAGAACAGGTTCACTCACATGTCTTAGGTCGAGTGGCACACGTGCTCTGTGTCACTCAATATAAGTATAAATTGTTTATATGTTAGACTTGAGTAACGCCATACGTGCGAGGACGTGTGAGAATGTAGAGTGTTGTCCCACATTGGAATATTTTAACCTTGCATAATGGCTTATAAGGGACTTGAACTACTACTTTTATTGCTAATTAGTTTTCTTTAACACTCGTTTGTCTATAAGGCAATGACTTAGTGAACTACTAGATAGTACAATTTTGCTTCTTCTTCTAGCGCTCGACATTAGTTTGTTGGCTTTATATTAAATTTTAAAAATACTTGCCGAGCGCTTAGTAATTAATGTCCGCGAAAAAAAAAAAAATGCAGTGGTGTTCGTCTAAGAGAAATTATGTTATGTATACATATATAATTTTTTAATATGAAAACCAACAATGCGATAATTCCTTTGGTGAATCATAAAAATGAGGTGATTGACCCTTTATATACTTTATATAGAAACCTTCAATGAGAGTCGAGAGTGGTTACTTCCTTTGCCCACTTTTAGAACCTGCCTGCCATGCCTTAAATTCAAAGGGGGTAACTTCCAAATTTGATTTTCAGAAACCCACATAACTAGCTGCTTGCTAGTCTGAGACATTAGATTTGTTTTAAGCCCAAGACATTACCAAACTCTTCTTCTTGAATGTTCATGAACAAGAGTTTGTGGAAGCTCCCAAATCAGAACACCGTCCATCTGGCCCAAACTTCTCTCTTCAGTTTGGCTGAGAATTTCAAACTTCTTTCTGCCCATTATTCTCTTCAGCTGGGCTAAGAACTCCCAACTTATTTGGGCTCAGCTTTCTCCTCAGCTGGGCTAAGATTAGAGTTCAGGGTGAGCTTGGGCATCAGTCTCCAATGGATATAATTTTTTTTGTTTTGGTCCAAAGCTTAATATTTTAGTTAAATTTAAGAGTGATTTATAGGCCGGTCTAATTTTTTCTCCTCTCTTAGAATAATACTTTAATACTTTTTTATTTTTTACTAAGGTCTAAAAATATTATACAGATATTTTTAATTTAAAAAATGTGTAATATTATCCTAGTATTATCATAATATTATTCTAATTGTATATTACTTTAATATTATAATATTATATTATATATTCTAATTAATATTATCATATTATCCTATAATTAATTATGGAATTTAACTGTGCCAAACGAACGATTGACTCTGGTTTGTAAATACATTTCAATTGTACCAATCAATCAATTAGCTTCGGTTTGTCGGCTTTTATGTTATGGTTTAACTTTCTCTATTGAACCCATTCTATACCCTAAGAGAGGATGAGGTGAAAAGATGGAATTTACCCTCAAAACTCAGGAAATAAAGCAACTTGAATATATATATATATAAAAGTAAGAGAAAAATATATATACGTGCATTTCAATTGTACAAATATCTGAGTTGGTATATTTGTACATAAAAGCCGTATATATACCAACTTAGATATTTGTACAATTGAAATGCACGTATATATATTTTTCTCTTACTTTTTTGATTATTTTTTATGAGTTAATTTTTTTATATTATATAATATAAACGGATATTATCATTTATTATTTTAAATTATAAAATATAAAACTAAATAATCTTGAATGTTTTAATTAAAAATGTCTGAACAGATATTTTCTTTTTTAAAAAATTAATTCATATTAATTATCTTAATTTTAAAATATAATATGAGTCAAAATTTTAAAAGGTCTATTTTTGGACCTCAATCTAAAAAATTGGATTTAAGTCTTAATTTAAATTTCTATAAAGTTTTAATCTGAATGATCCTTCAAAATTGAACCTGTTTCTAATTATTCCTAAATATAATAGGTTTGATTTGAACATGATATGAGCCCCTCGAATCAAAATTATTTATATCTCTACCTACCTTTGACATAGTGGGAGTAAGTAATATTTTAATATAACATAAGGAGCTCATGGGTCATGAGGACCATACCAATTCATAGTGTTGACATGTCAACTAATGGGACTTGGATCCATTGATTATGTTTTAAAGATTACAAGCTGATGATTGGAGGTCCATATTCCATAAAATATGCTTGATATCAAATTATCCAAGGGCATGGGAAAATATTGATAAATTTGTTTAAATTTATTTATTAAATTTTTTTACTAAATGATGTGTTAGTGTTTAATATATTGATTGTTATATTAATAAATGAAGTTCATATAACATATATTTGAATAAATAAAACACTCTCAGGTCATTTGATAAATGTAACAAATACTTATAATACATATTATAAAACCATTATGTAGTGCTATCTAACTGAAGCGATTGCATCCTTTGTCTTCCTTAGCAAGCAAGCAACTGGTTGGAAGAAAGAAAAAGATAAAAAGGAAGTCAAAGCAGCATTATCATACCACTAGCCCCATTAATATTATCCAACTTCTAAAGTTGTTAAGTGACATTTTTTGTTTTAAAAAGTTTTTGTTTAACAGCTTTCCCTCTGCATAAGACATCTTCCACATGACATATATAATTGTCCCATTTTTCCTAACATGTATAAAATTATTATTAAGTACTAAGCCATTTGTTAGAAGTTAGGAGCATGACCCAATAACATCTACAAAAGAAGGAAAGCTAGGAAGCAAGTGTTGAATGCCTGAAACTTTTTTCTTGATATGAATAAGAAGAGATTGATTTGCATTAAAGTGTAATCAATAAGGTTCATTATACAAAGGAGGACCAATCAAGTAGGGGATTCCTCTAACCACACTTAAACCTTCATTTGCGTATGAATCAATCAAGCATGTATGTATAGCCATGAGTGTGCCGCCCACACCATTTGTCTCTCTGGGGTTGTAGTACCCACTCTTGCATATAAAAGCGTGTCATTTTCTTGGAGTACAAGTGTACCACATTCCATAATTTTTTTTACTCATTTAAGTAACGTACAAATCAATATTTCATTTACTGAATTTATTTATAAACTTTATTTATTTCAAGTAAAATATAAATATACGTACTTAAATATTATTTTGTAAACAGATTTGTAGAGAGGCTCATGACCATATATATTTTACACAATTATTGCGTAGTCCAGTTGAAAAGATTGTAAAATTATCCACAACGTACCCAAGTTCGATTTCACTTCTTTCTAAATCAAGAAAAAAAAATTATGTAAAATATTTTTAACATACTCTCCTAAAATATTAAAAGAATCAAGACAAGCCAAAATTTTACATTTCTAATATGGGAAATTTCCAATCCAATATAAATTCAATGGGTTTAGAAGTCAAATTCTTGAAGGACAAAATATGAAAAACAGCCTAGCTCCAAAGCCATGCCAGTTGTAAAGCAACTATTGTGGCCTAACAATTACAGCATCTTTGCCAAGTATAGGCCATCCACTGATTGAGGCATAGGCATAGCTGCCATTAAAGTCGCTTGCTTGCTCATTTCTCATAACCACCCCAACCCTGTTTTTGCTTCCCAGCAACTCTGCAAGAGACTAAAACACTAAAGAGTGCGCCATTAATATTTACTTTCTCCAATAAATGTTGCTTCTAGCTTCCCTATATGTCTTTATATACACAGCATTTTTATATACACAGCATAGATCAAATTACTTCTGTAATTTTTTTTTTCTTTACCATGTAAGATTTTACGTCTATGTATGTGTGCCTGTAAACTAGATTTGACTTCTTCATGGTTATCATTTCTTTTTACATAAACCTATGAGGCAACTAATTCTCTGTCCTAAATACTTAATAAATTATCTTCTTCTTTTTTTACCTAAAACGACTAAAAGGAAATTATTGTGCACTTTGGTTGAGATTTTATATTCTTATTTCAACTCATTTTTAATCATGACCCAATCTTAACATAGTCAAAAAAAAATGTTTTACATTGAGTTTGTAAAAAATTAAAAATAAAAAAGTCATGATTTCCTAAATTAAAAACACTAGTGATTGAATTGAACCGTTTGGTTAACAGCCTTATAGATGGACCCCTCTCACTCATACCCATTCTATGTAGACCCCCTTTCTTGGTTGTGCCATAAAAACTCCAGCTTGCAACATAAAATTCAGTTGAGACTTGAGAGCAAACTCCCTCAATTAATAAACCCCTCATTTAAAGATCTTCACCATCATCATCATCATCTGAGTCATTTTTGCTCAAAAGTCAAAACTTAGCAGTGAAAGAGATGTAACTGGCAATAATAAGTAAAAGTGAGCAATAGGACAATGCCACACAACACAACAATGAGTAGGGACCACCTAAGTGTCTGGTTTTGTGTGGGGCAGAGAATCATACAGAAACTACTAGACTAGTCAGAAAAACCTGCCTATTTCTCTCTCTTTTTTTTTATAAATAATATTCGTTTTTCTGCTTTTCACTTTCACATCGGCCAAAACAGTGCTTTTCTCTCACCGGTCGCAAGCAATATAAAGTGAGAAACTGAAAAATAAAGAGCCGAATAAAGTTAAAGAAATAAGAAAAGAAAAAGTGGATTTGCTAATGGCCCTCCACTTTTTGCTTCTTCCACACCATTGCAAGACATCAAGAGTAAAGTTGGAGTGGATATAGCCAAAAACCGGAAGCCAAAGGTCGCCAATCTACTATCCGTTTTCTTTGTAGCCCAGACAACCGGCGGTTCCCACGAAGCTACGCCCAACCCAAATGAGCACGCGAAACGACAACGTATTAACAAAAACGACGCCGTTGGAGTGCATATTTTCCTTGTAGGTAGCAAATAATGCCTTGGAAGTATCAATTCCGTGTAACCTTGGAAAACGATCCGGACTGACTCTCTCTCTCTCTCTCTCTCTCTCTCTATGCTTTGGTGTGTGTCGGAGAGTGTCTGAATTCTGGTCATAATATTTGAGAAAAAAAACACAAAATTACAAACAGAGCATAAAAATGCAGATTTCTCAGAACACAAAAACAAATATAAATCTTTCTCTGAAATACAATTTCTCAAAAACCCACTTCCATAAATTTCTCTCAGTCCATTATTTCCAGCTCTCATAGTTTTCCGGGAAATTTGTCTCCACAAAGCCTCCTCTCCTCTCACTTTCTGCTTCCGCTTCTCCTTCTTTTCCTGCTTGGTTCCTCAGAAAGACAACAAAAGAAAAAGAGACTTCCTGTCTTCACACTCACAATAAGGTACCATCTTTAAGACTTTAACCCGTATGTCAGTTTCATCTCCTTAAAACAAGAAGAACCCAGCTCATAACATTAAGCTACACCAACACACACACACACACACTCTCTCTCTCTCTCTCTCTCTCTCTCTCTCTCCCTCTCTCTCTTTCTTTCATTTTCAGCTCATTGTTTTCTCTTTTTTTTTCTTCTAGGTTCTCCGCTACCAAACATTGACTTTGAACAGTTGTTTTTCATTTTTTTTCTTGGTTTCTACGGTTGTCGTGTTGTTGGTTTTGGTTTTTTTTTTCTTTTGGGTTTTGTTGGGTAACTTTGGTTATGAGCAATGGGGGACTCAGCCAAAGTAAGGTTGGTTCGGTGCCCAAAATGTGAGAATCTTCTTCCTGAGCTAGCTGATTACTCTGTTTATCAGTGTGGTGGTTGTGGTACTGTTCTTCGAGGTATGCTGCTTCTTCTTGTTTTTTGTTGTTTTTTATTATTTCATTTTTCTGTCTCTGTTCTGTGCCTAATTTAATACAAGCATTGTTTGTTTGGTGAGAAAAGAAGGGAATTTTATATCTTGAATCATATGATTCATGTTTGAAACTCTTACCTCGACCACAGACAATGTCATAAGTTTGTAAACTTTGTAATGATACTCGTGATTCTTGTTTTGAGTTTGTAGAAATTTCTGTTTGATTTATGAGAAAATTTAGGAAACGAAGT
Organism: Purshia tridentata; assembly: GCA_003254885.1. Lineage (NCBI taxonomy): Eukaryota > Viridiplantae > Streptophyta > Magnoliopsida > Rosales > Rosaceae > Purshia > Purshia tridentata. The sequence goes on from QANT01000640.1 coordinate 18,596, forward strand.
GAGATCAGGATTTCCAATATTGAAATTTGGTATGTTATAGATCCAAAAACAAAACTAAAACCCACACCAACTCTAATACCCAGTCATTTGGAGTTGTGGGGTTGAGTGTTTTAAACCTGAAAATTTTCCACAAGGTTCTTAATCTCAAAACGATTTCATTTCTTGTGTTTTCTCCGCAACCAAGATGAAGCTATTCTTTTGTAGTGGTAGAAGAACTCTGTTATTTTCTTTTGTCTCTCTCTAAAGTTGAGGATTGAATGGTCGTTTCTTTCATTTACAGCAAAAAAGAAAAGGCAAGAGGGGGATACTTTGTCTGAGAAGTCGGACGAAGAAAGGACTGGAGGAGTTTCTGCTAAATCGGATAATTCAGATGACAAAGGAATCGTTGTTCTGAGTGATGCTTCTGATACAGATGTTAAGTCAAGTGATAGCTCTTTGGTGAGTGATCAAAGGGATTTAGAGAAGGGAGATGTAAAAAGTGCTGAGATATGTAGGACACAGTCCAAAATAACAACTGATAACTGGGTTGTTGAGAATGAGCCTGATATGAGCATGAAAAGAGAGGACTTGGGCAATGCAATGGGAAGAGAACATGGAGATTTGAATTCCCAATTTGGTTCCACAAGTGCAAGCCGAAGATCAGGATGGATGGCAGAGAATGGTGAAAAAGACAGGTTTCAGAGACATCCAATAACTGATGTTGAAGATGTGAGGTCTTCAATTCCAAGTTACCCAGATGAGGGCCCATCAAATTACCATTCGGGCTCTTCTCATAGGGATGGGGAACTGTTGAGGAAAACTAATGACCCGGATGGGGTAAAAAAAGTTCTGTACCTTGAACAAGACCGAGCTGAGCTTCTGAGAAAGCTGGATGAGCTGAGGGAACAACTTAGTTGGTCTTGTGATGTAGTTGATAAGCCGAAAGAGAAAGCTTCTCTTGATGGGAGAGTGGTTCCTCCAGCTCCTTATGGTGGTTCTGATGCTTCGTATCCAGGTGCTTCTTCGGGGACTAGTAGGGCTTCAATGCAGTACTTGGGACCTGATAGCCATGTTTCAGGACACCCTCATTTCAATCACTGTCCCGAACCCTTTCCCTATACCAATGGGCGTGAAATGGCTATGCCTAATTCAAACCATTTTCCTTCCATGCATAACTCAAACCATTTTCCTGGGTATGGGGATCTTTTTGGATCCCAAATACTCAATGGAGCTCCTCATCATTTTCCCAGGCAATACCAACAACCATCTCATCCATACTATTCTGGACACTATGCTGAAAATAGTACTGATCCATATGAACTATACCCACATAATGCAGCTTTTCATCAGCCTTCTTGTGGTTGTTTCTATTGCTATGACAAACACAGGCGGGCTTCGGTGCCAGCTCCCCCCAGTGCTTTTCACAATAAAAGGTTCCCGGATTTCCCAACCAATCCCATGTTCGTCCATTCCGAAAACCCCGGGCTGATTGGTCAATGTGATCACAACAAACCTAGGACTACAATTCCCCCACCCTTTCATGTTTCACAACCCCATACAAGATGGCCAAGTGACCTTAACTCCTACACAGGCAGTTTTGTTCATTCCCGTCCTCAAAGGGTGGTGCTAGCCAGTAGTGGCCGCCGATGTCGTCCATTTGCTGGTGGCGCTCCATTTGTAACATGTAGTAATTGCTTTGAGCTTCTGCAGCTGCCTAAGAAAGTACTTCTTATGGAAAAGAATCAACAGAAAATTCGATGCGGGGGTTGTTCTACTGTAATCGATTTTGCTATTTCCCATAAGAAACTAGTCCTTTCTCATCATGCTGAAACAAAGCAAAATCCCTCCGACGTGAATAATATCTCAGATGAGGTTGTTAAAGAAAGTACTTCCCAGTCCCATGTCTGTGTTACCCGGATGTATGCTAATTTCTCTTCTGATGATTATGATAATTACGGTTATGATTTTCAGTCAATAGATAGAGAGCCTGTTTTGTCATCCTCAGCCCCGAGTTCAACAGCGAGCAAGCCTCATGAGATGCAAAGCTTCCATTCTTCCTCTCTCAGTACCTCTGAGGATGACTGCATCCCAGAAGTTCCAATTGCAAGAGAATTTACAGATTCTGTTCAGCAGCCAACCAAAGCCACCTTTTCTCCACCACCTCCTGGTTCACCTCTACAGGAGCACTTCGAGTTCTCCTCTAATAATCATGCAATAAACCGATTTGGAAAGGGAAACCGAAGCAGTCGCTCAGATCAAGAGAAGCTGAAGCCAAGTAAGGTTACCTCACGACAAAATTCTTTGAAAGAGGCAACACTTGCAACAGAGATGGAAGTATCATTCAATGAGTACTCTAATGCTGGGGTTTCCCAAGATTCATGGGATGCAAGCAGAGAGGAGGATCAGCCGAAAGTCAACAAAGGGAGTGACTCATTTATCACAAACTTCATTAAGAAGAGCTTTAGAGATTTTTCCAAATCAAATCAAACAAATGAGAATGGGAGAAGCAATGTTTCAGTTAATGGGCATCTCATACCGGAGCGAGTGCTTAAGAAGGCTGAAAAGTTGGCTGGAACAGTTCATCCTGGACAATATTGGTATGTGTGTACTCACTTACGCATGGTGCATTTCTAGGCATACTTGCTTTGATTATGCTTATGATGTGTTGGTGGTCATATATCAGTGGAAACAGATCGGTGCTTTGTTAAGACAAAATAATTGTTAGAATGTAAAATAATTGTTGATGGCCTACATTGATGATCGGTGCTTTGATTATGCTTATGATGTGTTGATGGCCTACTTATAGCTTAAGCTTTGTTAGAATATAAAATAATTGTTTCTTTAACTCTGTCTCTCGCCTCCATTGTACTTAATGTTTTTGCCTTCTTCAATTGCTGAAAACAGGTATGATTTCCGAGCTGGATTCTGGGGTGTCATGGGTGGGCCTGGTCTTGGCATAATTCCTGTAAGTTAAATTGGTCCTACACTACTATCAATGCACAAGCCATTAGTTATAGTTATTTCTTGCTTATAATATTGATGGAGAATTATTTTCTTGTGCAGCCATTTATTGAAGAATTCAATTATCCCATGCCTGAGAACTGTGCTGGTGGAACTACTGGTATTTTTGTGAATGGAAGAGAGCTTCACCAAAAAGATTTGGATTTGCTAGGCAGTAGAGGGCTTCCCACTACCAGAGATAGATCTTACATCATTGAGATCACGGGGCGAGTCCTAGATGAGGACACCGGTGAAGAACTTGATAGCCTTGGCAAGCTTGCCCCAACGTAAGCACTAATTATTTGATAGCTGCATCCCTTAGTTCTTTTCTACTTGTTAATTACTTTAGATAGTAAAGTATTGCTATTATTTACGGGAGTAGACAGAGATATTTAAAATCATTATAATGTCTTTTATCATGTAAATGCTGTTTTCTGTAATGGTAGGAATGAAGACATGTTGAATATTTTGTTCATAGATTATCTAGGAAGATATCATTAACACAAAATGTCTTGTGCATTTGATCTCATCTGCTGCATGTTTTAGCCAATTAGTTGTCAGCAATCAGCTAACTGATGCCCATGATTGGGGTGTGGGGGTTTAAATATCTTTACGGTTTTACAGTTTTCATGTCACCTCTAGCTACTAATGTAGAGATATTCTGACTTTGTACTTTGGATTGTCATAAAAACTTCATCCATACAGTATTACTTATCGTATATTTTAACACTCCGTGAGCGTCTTTGCACATCTTCTAATGTTGCTTCCTTTGACATTCTGAACAGAGTTGAGAAGGTAAAACGAGGATTTGGCATGAAGATTCCAAGAGCAGCTGCATAATAAACTTGTAGAAATCACGAATGACTTCTGATATGTGAAGAATCTCATGTCTTCCATCCTGAGTAGGAAAGTAGAATTACAAAAGAAGAAAAAGAAAAGAAAGAAAACCGCTCTGGGCAGATTCTTTGAAAGGGTCTGCACAATATTGCAGATTACTGAAAAATTGAGCGATAAGCTTGTGGTGTTCAGTAGGCTGGTCTTTTCCGAAATCAGAAAATCCCTATTTCTTGAGTGTTATTCATCTATGTGAAGTAATCTGGCTATATATTCGTGCACTTCAATGTGATTGTGTGTGTGTAGCTATATAGGTTTTTCTTCGAGCCGACTTCCATTATTACTGTATATGGGCTGAGTTTTTTTCTTACTTTTTTAATTTATGGGGTTAAGGTTTATCTTGATCAAATGCTGAATTTGCTGTTAGCCATCTCTATCAACCATGTTAGAAGAGCTTTAAGTTGTAGTTTTGCTGCAACATTTTTGTTTCCTATTCTTCCCCAACATAGATAATGAAATTGCATATTTTATGCCCAACAGCTAAAGTGTCAAAAATCAATTTATAGTCATTTACTAAGAAGAAGGCCAATCCTGGGACCCCAATGAAAAGCTGAAACAGAGTTGGCCAGTCCAGGCCAAGCAAATCATTGGTCTGTCTTGTCTGGTGCAAATGCACAGAGACATGCAATTTGTACAGGGGCTTAAGGACACTGGTGTATATATATATATAGGCCTCATGAGGGGGCTCACTCCTATATCAAGCTAGTGCCCAGAGCCGAGTACATGGGCTTTAAGTGGGTCTCATGGGTGCTGTTTTCGGTATTAATAACAATTCACAAGAGAAGAAGATTAGTTCAGAGTCTTCAGACTTATTGACGAAAAAAGTAAAGTAAAAAAGATTGGTTGAGATGTCAGAAGGAAGAGGGGGGATGAAGAGTTGAAGACAATGAATGCATTGCAATTGCAGTCTGCAAATGGTAATGGAATTGAAGCCAGTTCATAGACATTGACACAAATGTGATTGATACGAAGGCTCTTCATGGCTTTCGCTTTCCCCATTAGAGATTTGGGCCAACCCCAATTTGGTCCCCACATGACACTCAAAATTTAATTTCATCATAGAAGACAAAGTATTTATATTTTGTTTTCTTCTCAAATTTGGTTTTCCTGTAAAATATAAGAACAGGAGTTAAACTTGAATATCAAGCTTCACAATACATTCTTCTAAGTCCTTCAATTCAAATAAAGTCTAAGATTTTAAATTGTGTTCAAGATGTAAACCAAAATCTCAAAAGGGTTCAATAGGAAAATAAATAAAAAGATAAAAACAGGAAACTAGTATAATTAATTTCGAAGTAGTGATCATTCAGCAAGAAAAGCAAAAAAGAGAGAGAAAAATTGAGTAAGAGCACATGCATAGAAGCTAATCAGTAATCACCCAAAGGGGTAACTGTGTAACTTAAGGTTGGAGACAAGACACAACAAGACACAACCAAGTGAATGTGAATAGTATACACTTAGGTTTGGGTAATGATGTCCACCAATATATGTAAATTACACTTTAAAGCTGTCACAGAAGTTCGAGCCAGCTGTTTTCAGATAATATATTCTGATAATTAATCTATCCACTACTTAGTACTTACTCATCAAAATTCAGATCAAAGGTGCATTAGATCTAATAATCCATCCACTACTTTCATCTTCTTCCAAATAAAAGAATGAGAGACTAAGGATGGCATATATTCTGCGTTCTCTAGTGTAGATTTTAATTGAAAAGACTTTTAGTTTAAAACTATCAATATTAATTCTGTTTTTTTTATCTGATCTTTTATAAGTTTCTGTATGTCAACTTATATAAAGGAGGACATTAGCTTATATATTATTGGTTTATTTCCTAAAAACTTAAAACAACTCAAATATTTGAGATGTAGACTTGTAGTAATTAAATGTATTATCCTCACTTGCCTCTCATGTGAGAATTACTAGCTACATATGCTCATTGGCGGGTTATACAGAGACAATAGACAACACACACGTCTTTGTATTAGACATCAGCCACCTAAAATTATAAGGAAAATATTTTCGGGCTAAAACCCCGTTTGGTTTGTTGCGAAAAACCAGTTAATTTCCAAACACTTGTTAGTTGTTACTCATTCTCTCTCTCTTCAACCGCTTCACAGTTTTCTGGCCTCACTCCGACACAAAATTAAATGGTGAAGGAAATGAGGTTTGAATCAAACCCATTTTCATGGCCCAAACATAACCATGTCTTGGTGAAGCTTAGTGTCTCTTTTCTATTAGTGGGTCTCGCTTTTCGACTCTTGTATTCTGATTCCATTGGATTACCAGAAGTAGAGCCACCTCCTCTTGCAGAAGCAGAGCAAGAAACAGAGTCCTCTGTGGCTGTGCCTTCTTTCCCTGTTGCTCAAGCGCCTGGTCCTGTTCATTTTCCTGGAAATAACACCCAAACATCTCAAAATGGTAAGAAATCTTCTTTTCTTTCTTTGTTTGTGTGTTGTTTTTTTTGGTTGAAGACATGCATGAAGATGAAGCTGAAAACGTGGATCAAAGAAAGCAAAATACAAGTGAAACTTCAAGAAACAGAAAATTGGCTGGTTCTGTTTTTCTTCATTCAATTTTCTTAAAAAAAGCTTTTTAAATACTAATTTTAGAAATGGGATTTCATTCTTTTTCTGGGAACAGAGTGGATGAGTCTGTGTAAGGTACTGGAATAAATGTTTCAGTTAAAATGCTTGAGAAAATTTCCTTTTAGAGACTGAAATTTTTTTTCTCCTTTTTTCTATCACTTTTCCCATTGCATCCATGCATGAATACCCAACTTTCTCATCTGATCTCTCTACTAGATTTTCAAATTTTAGTCATTTTTAATGAATTTTTTCTTATATAATTGGTGATGAAAAAGAGTTGTTTTTCATTGTTGTTTCTTTGGTTATTTTATTTTCTGAGACAAATTTGATGCAAGCTGAGCAACCCCAATTCCCAAGTCTCACAAATAATTCTAATTTCTTCTGCAATAAACTGAAACATTCAGTGAGGAATTTTTTCTTGTGAATTCTCTCCTATCTTTCAGTCCAACAGTGATAAAAACAAATCTAGTCCAAGCCAACTTTAAAAGAAATACTCTCAGGCTTTATACCCTTTGATTTGTTTGGGCCAGCTGAATTCAGTGTTCCAATGTGTAATCTGTTTCTCTACTCCACATTTGTTTAAAATATGATCTCTGAAACTTGTTTGGTTTTAATTTAAAATAGCAAATTCTAGCTCTGAAAATCTGTGGTACTTAAAATGTCCTGCACTATATAGTTAAAAGCCACCCTTCATATTTAGGATTCAGCACATTCTGCTTTGAATATAACATTTCATGTTGTGGTTTTTTGAACCTTAGGAAATCTGTGCTCCTACAATGTGATTTATTTTAGCTATTGTACTTGCAGTGAAATGTGACATTTTTACTGGAGATTGGATACCAGACACTTCAGGTCCAAGATACACTAATGAAAGCTGCCATGTGCTGGAGCCTCATCAAAATTGTATGAAGAATGGTCGCCCAGATTCAGGGTACTTTTACTGGAGGTGGAATCCAAGAGACTGTGAGCTACCCAAGTTCAATCCAGAGAGTTTTCTTGCTCTAATGAGACACAAATCATGGGCCTTCATTGGTGATTCGATCTCACGTAACCATGTGCAGTCATTGCTTTGCATTCTCTCCCAGGTATTTTTTCAAATGTTCAAGAATACAACTGTTTCTGGATTCCGAATCACCATTAAAGTGTCTAGCTTGTGCTTGCTCAATTAATTTAAAAAATTGCATACCTACTTTTGTTTTTCTTAATTTTCTTGTCTATGCTTCAGATCTAACTAAAATTTGCTAATCTTTTTTTATTTCCCATTTCTATTGACCAAAGTGCATGCGTGAGCATCATTGTGCACCTAATTATATTTCCTACCAAGTATACCAGTAAAAGCAAATTGTGATTTAGCTTTCATTGTTGAAACCTTAGCCACTTTTTCTCTTTGGGAATTGAATGGGTAAGCTTAGTAACTAAACTATATTGTGGGGACAAAGGTAGTTTATGTGTATTAATCATGGGGACATGGGTCCTACTTACTTTAATCGCTTCATACAATTGGAAAGGTTTCAAAACTTTTACTGGCTTAGTGGCAAGTCTTTTTCTTAATAATTCTTGGTCTATGAAGGATTAGTAAGCAACACTACTTCCAACTACAAACTGTGTTGTGCTGACTTTTATGGTTAGACCGCTGCTTTAAATTTGTTATAGGGTCTTTCTCTTAGCTGGTTTACCTACTATATGTGTGGGATCATAATTCTGGTTTGAAAATTTGATTTATGGAATACCAATGATTGCTGATGTATGCATAGCTCCTGCAGCTTTTTATTTGCAATTATTAGCATCAAATAGCATAGATAGTTGCTGATTACCTAATGTTTCTCAGCTTTCCCAGCTTTGTTTATGAGAGAAAGTCTTAGATACAAGGGTTGCATCATATTAGTTTAGCATACCAATAAAGAATGAAATAACTTTGTTTTCTTGGGTGTGATCATTTAGGACAATTGGAGGAGATGACATTTGAACTAAGGATCTATTTTATAGAGAAGAGATGTGGTTATGAATTAAGTTACTTCTAGCTAAGGAAAAAGGGATAATTGGGGACCCAATATAGTGTGAGACTGGGTTGATATGTTTCTGATCTATGCCCTATATGAGGACCCCAATGTATAATTCTGTACCATATAATTTTAGTATAGATACAAGACCTACCACAACCTGACATGTTGGAGTCTTACTGTCTTTCCCTAGTTATCTATTTGTGCTTTGTTTCATAGCCTAGCATGTATTCTTTGTTGGCTTTGGGTTATTTGGTCCCCAAATGGGATATTGATCAAATTTCAGTGGTTATGTCCCACAGGTGGAACAAGCTGTTGAGGTATACCATGACAAAGAATACAGGTCTAAAAGATGGCACTTCCCTTCTTATAACTTTACCCTTTCAGTAATTTGGACTCCTTTCCTCATCAAAGCAACCATTTTCGAAGACATGAATGGACTTTCTACTTCCGAGATCCAGCTTTATCTTGACAAGCTTGACAAGACATGGACCGATCAGTATAACAGCTTGGATTACGTGGTGATTTCTGGTGGGAAATGGTTCCTTAAAACTGCGATTTACTACAAGAACAACGCGGTGAGAGGCTGCCATTACTGCCCTGGAAAGAACTTGACCGAGTTAGGATTTGACTATGCCTATCGCAGTGCTCTCCGTCTGGTTTTCAATTTCATCATAGGGTCAGATCATAAAGCGTCTGTATTCTTCAGAACCACCACGCCGGACCACTTCGAGAATGGAGAGTGGTTCAGTGGAGGGTATTGCAATAGAACAGTGCCATTCAAAGAAGGTGAGGTCGATATGAACGATGTAGATATTGTAATGCGGAATATTGAGTTGGAAGAATTTGAGAAGGCTGCAGCCAAAGGATCTGAAAATAAGCAGGTGAACTTAAAATTATTGGACACAACCCATCTGTCACTGTTGAGACCTGATGGGCACCCAGGTCCATACAGGCAATTCCAGCCATTTGCTAAGGATAAAAATGCCAAAGTCCAGAATGATTGCCTACATTGGTGCTTACCTGGGCCAATAGACTCTTGGAATGATATAGTGATGGAATTGTTGGTCAATGATGACAACTATCAATGATCATATTGAAGGTTGTGGAAGGTGGGGAGGACTGCATTTTGGAAATACTTCATAAGCATTTGCAGGGGTTGTTTGTCGTGTGAGAAATTATATGCCTAAAACAACAGCAAAGCCATTGATCTTAAAGGCTGGAATCCATATTAAGTACACTTGTTACATTTTCATACTATAATTTTATACTATTTTACGTGACGATCTATATAGTATTTATACATTGGACCAAAAAATAATAATAATATAAGAAATTGTTTTGTCTAAGACTCTAGATACAATAATAACACGTAAAATAATATAAAACATGTAGTATAAAAATATGATAAGAATAGTATTATAATTTTTTAATTCTTTTAACCCTGTCAAATTCTTTGGCCCAGCTGCAAACCCTTTGTATTGACCGAAAAATTATATGTAAAATTCAAATCCATTAAAAATCCTATCATTTTTATGTAAGATGGTCAATTTACAAAACTAGTATTTAACTTGATGTTATGATCTAGACTGCGGGAGAGCAAACCAAATTACAGTGGACAGTAATCAACAAAAATTTTATTGGAAATTCAAATAGTTTTTACATGTTCACTAAAAAATGCTTATATAGAATGCACTTGGTGCTTCTCTAACACAAAAAAAACTTCTGTTTATTTCATTCAAAAGCTACAGAAGGTGCTTTCGGTTATCAAAATATAAATTTGACACTACCAAAAGGACTCCCAAACATAAGCTCAGTCCAAAGTTGCTGGAAAAAAGTGTGAAAAAATTAACAGGTTTATCCTTAAGAAGCTATTTACCAGTCTACTGCATCAAAACTGCTACATCATGTAGAGCCATGCCATGACAACCCCCTTTCTATACCTGAATCCAACTTATAAAACTCCAAGTCGAATAGACACCAGCCCAGGCAGCTGCACAAACTTTCAGTGCCAAAATGTCTATTTGGATAATCTAAGTACCACTGGAACCAACGACCACTTATACACCAAAAAGGGTAAGAACAGAAACTAGCAACTATTGAAATACAACTATGTAGCAAAAGCACTGGATTGTGTCGCAAGGTTTACCAACCAAAACAACAAAATCGAAAGCAACGCAATTGGATCGATTACCATATTGAAAATTAAGCAATGTCATGACAAACAGAGAATACATATTCACAGAAATTACTCCACAACCTCAAATCAGAACTCAAATTTCTGCATTATTAACTAACAAGTCATGGCTGAAACTGCAACATCAACCACATGTTTGCAAAACAAGATGTTCAACAGACACAGACAACAAAAGAAGAAAAAGGCTTGGTTACATTGAAAATGCAGCTCTTCACCTTCCTCCTCTTATTTGCTTGAAGTGGGTGCATTTGCCTTCCTCGGCTCCGGCTTAAGAAACCGATCCTGCTTAATTTAACAAATGTAAATTACAATATTTATGCATATCGGATCAAATTCAGAAAAATTAAAACATAACCAAGCTGTCCCCTAAAAAAGTTGGTGTTTTTCCAAGGAAGTGATAGCTGTTTTAAACATATCCAAATACGTACATAAATATGTGCATACACATACAGTGCTTAAGAAACCGATCCTGCTTAATTTAACAAATGCAAATTACAATATTTATGCATATCGGATCAAATTCAGAAAAATCAAAACAAAACCAAGCTGTCCCCTAAAAAAGTTGGTGTTTTTCCAAGGAAGTGATAGCTGTTTTATACATATACAAATACGTACATAAATATGTGCATACACATACAGAATTTTATGAAAGAACAATATACTAGAGGTTTTCATAATAGATAAACTAAGAGTAAGCCTAAATTGGGTAAACTAAAACAGAGATTAAAGTCTCATATTGTAGGCTAATTTGGCATATTAAACCACTTGGAAACAAAGATATTGTATCTATTTTTTGGGGGCACAAAAGCAAAGCTAAAATCCTAAAGAAACTGAAGCAGTTTTGTTTTTCTCTTACGAGCCTGATCTAGCTATAAAAATCGAAAACGCAAAGCCTCGTTGGAATAAATTGATGCATTAATTTAAAAAGATCTCGGAATTGAAACGAAGACATATTCGAATGGCTAAATCTGAAGATGAATAAAAAGAATGAATAAAGAGGAATTTACGTTGTCAACGAAGAGGTAGTGGGCGACGACGATAGTGCCTACTATGCCCCCCAAGATCGCTACTGGCCCTGTTAACAGGCTCCATTTCCTGTATATCATCTTCTTCTTCCCTCGTCTTGCTGAAGCTCAGATTTTTGGTGCGTTTCGGCTCCGTTTATTCGGAGCTATTATGATGCAGAGAAAGAGGCCCCAGTGGTTTTTGGGCTCAGCTTGGGCTTCCAAAAGTCCAAAAGGGCCCCTTTGTTGTTTCCTGGCCTTTTTTTTTCTATTCAACAAAACTGTTTACAATTATGATTGCATTGAAAACAATTTTAGTACGAAATTCTTCAACAAAATTGGTCACATACTCACATAGCTGAAACGTGATGAAAAAATTCTTGACGAGTGTACAGCCACTCTTTAGGGTCGAGTTCAAGGTAAACCATCAAAACTAGATTATTGATCTTTCATATACATTACTTAGACTTATATGATATACATCATATAAAAGATTATAAAATTTTGAAGTATCAACATTTCAAAGCCTAAGGTGGTTGCCTACTTCGTTTACACTTTAATGCTACTTCTGCCACTTTTTATAGATGACTAGAATTTTATAAGAAAAACATATGCATGGACAGATCTAACTATTGAGCTGCATAGAATATAAGCCATGCGAATTATTATTATTTATATATAGGTTTTCTCAAGTAATAACCCATCCTAATTTGAAAATATGGATATGTCTCTGATTATAACTGTTGTATGCAAGAATTTCTTCATAAAAGTGTTGAATGTGCAAGAAGAGTTGTATATATATAAAAGAGAAAAACTTGTATATAGAAGAGTTGTATATACAATATGGTTTGGATCGATACGGTTCCTGCTATTTCTTCTCATGCTAGATCAATTAGTTCTTGGTTGTGAACGTGAGTTTGCCTTGTAATTTCGTTTACTTAGCAAAAAAAAGGAAGAGAAAGATAAACCCTCATATTAATTTATGTTATGAGAATGAGATTTGTGACTAGTAATCCTCTCTTGCATGTGTGATTTCACATCATTATAACAAAATAGGAAAGTTTTCTTCTAAGCGCAAGACTCAATACACTGGCCGACTAGAAAGTAAGGCTTTGTTTGGAATGTCAAACAGGTTTGGACAACACTAAATTGTGAAAAATAAGTATGTGACTTTCTTTTTTTTTGAGGAAGAAGAGGTAGAGATAGCCAAATATTAGGAAAAATGTCCATAAGAGCCTAGGACATTTGTTTTCTCCAAACACATAAATTATCTCATAATATAATTTCTTTACTCATAACTTACTTTGGTTATGTCTACTTTCTTTCTTTTTTTCTTCCACTAGAAAAATTGCCTGATAGTAAAATTTTGACTCTTTTGTAGTCTAAACATGTACTTCTTTCCAAACAAAGCCTAAAGGTTTCGTATACAATTGAGCAGGCTCTAGACTCAACCCACGAACCGAGTAGAAATTACGGTTGAAAAGCAATCGATCAATTACAAAAATGCACTCAAATGGTCGATGTCTCTGGAATCCTGGAGCACACGATCATGTCTCTCAAGTCTCAACTATAGCCTAAACAGCTAGCTTATCTATATGAGTCAATGTAATTCCAGAAGTACCATGCTTTTTTGCTCTATTTAAATATTTATAATTTTGTTAAACCCATAATTAATTATTATTTGTTGTGTTAAATAATGAGTTTTTTGTCCGAAAAGAACGATGAAATTTGTTTTATAAATCACCCACCTAAAAGAAAGAAATGATGTCGTTTGTTAAAAAACAACCATAAAAAAAATGGTGTATACAGTTTTAAAAGGAAAGTTTGAAAATTACCAAAAATTTATAAATGTAATCCTCGAGTAATGTTTGAGCTTTCATTGAAAAGTGCTTGAACCTTTTAGTAATCTTTAAACCTTATCGAGTAGCAATCGAACCTTGACCACTACTCAAGAGTAACTTTCTAAATTTTTTTAAACATGGTTAAAAATCTTAAATGAAAATAAAAATGAATTTGGTTTCAAAATTTTATGTTTCTAAAAAGCAAAACAATAGTAAAACTCTCCATTTTAGGAAAGCCACCAAACGCTAACTTATTGACCAAAAAAAAAATTTCAGTTTTCTGTTCACATGACTGAAATGTGAGAAAAAAATTCTATATTTAGTTATTTAAGAAGGAGCATATATAAGAAACGAATCCAACTATTGGGCTGTAATGGGGTGTAGGCCATGCGAATTTTAGTCTAAAAGTTTTCTTAAGTAATAGCCAGCTAAACTCTTTCTAGCATATTTTAGTCCACACTAATATAAAAATTCAAATACGTCTCTAATCAGGTCCATTCAAATGTGAATGTTCGCATCTTTCATTGATTGATCTGTAGTGTAAAATTATCTTTGGTGATTAATCAATAGTGTAAAATTTTGCATAATCAGTCGATCAATTATAATTTATCGGCGTTTATGTTATAATTTAGCTCCGAGATTTTAAGTCACATTCTATATCGTAGAAAAATGTAAGGTAAAAAATAAGAGATATACCTTTTAAAATTAGAGAATGAAGTAGCCGTAAGCGCTAATTGTATTAAAAAAAAAGGGGGAATCAATCGGTTTGAATTAGGTTTGCATGTTCGTTGATATGCACCTGATTGAATCTACGTCTCTAATTATATATTTTCATAAAGAATTTTAATTTGCAAAAAGTATTACATTAAAAAAATTTCCTCAAAAATAAATAAAATCTATCTTTTTTACTATATCAAAACTATTTAGATCACATTTATATCATATCATTGTAGACTACATCGAAGAAGAGAAGTAGCACTGAAAATTGTATCTTATCCTAGAGCAGGCTCTAGACTCAATCCACAGACCGACTACAAGTAAAGGTCTGTTGAGCACCCTCTAGACTCTACCTCAGAACCGAGTCAACCGACTAGAAAGTAAGGTTGAAATGCAATCCTTAAATCAAAAACTCTCGGTGGTCATTTTCTCTGGAATGCTTGAGCATATGAACATGGGTCTCAAACTGTGCCCAAATCGCTAGCTAATATATGAGTCATTGTAATTCCAGAACTTCCATGCAAGTCAAAGTGAGTTAGCCAAAGCTATATATTTCTTTGAAAGTCCCCGTCTTTCTTCACACCCACTTCCAAAGCTTGCCTTGCTTTGCTGCAGAAATGGAGAACAAACACATAGCCATGGTACCAAGTCCCGGCATGGGTCACCTTATCCCACTCATTGAGTTAGCCAAGCTTCTTCTCCACCAACACCACCACTTCAGAATCACTTTAATTATTCCCACCATTGGGCCTCCACCCAAAGCCCAAAATGCCATTCTTCAAACCCTCCCAAAACCCATAAACCATTTCTTTCTTCCCCCAATTGATTTTGTTGACCTCCCAGAAGGGACCAAAACCGAAACAAAAATAACCCTCTCTGTCACTCGCTCTCTTCCTGCAATTCGTGAAGTGTTGGGGTCCTTAGCTGCAAATGCCAATCTAGTAGGCTTGGTGGTTGATATATTTGGCACTGAGGCTTTTGATGTGGCAAAGGAATTCAATGTCCCATCTTACTTGTTTTGGTCCTCCATGGTTATGGGATTAAATCTGTTGCTTTGTATGCCCATAATTGACAATATCGTTTCTTGTGAATACAGAGACTTGGCTGAGCCTGTGAAGCTACCTGGGTGCAGACCCATTTGTGGGAGTGATTTTCCAGAGCCTTTTCAAGACAGAAAGAATGAAGCATACAGGTTGTTTCTTCACCATGGGAAAAGGGTTGGTTTGGCTGAGGGAATCATAGTGAATAGCTTCATGGAATTGGAGGCAGATGCTATAAAAGCTCTGCAAGATGATGTTGGGCTTCGTGGGGCAATGGTTTACCCTATTGGGCCGCTTATACATGCCGGTCCATCATGTAATAGGCCTGGTGGGTCAGAGTGTTTGAGATGGTTGGATGATCAGCCAAGTGGGTCTGTTTTGTTTGTGTCATTTGGGAGTGGTGGGACACTCTCCTCTGAACAGCTTAATGAATTGGCATTAGGGATTGAAATGAGTGGAAAGAAGTTTTTGTGGGTTGTGAGAAGCCCAGATAATAAATCTGTCAATGCCTCATTTTTCAGTGTCCATAGCAAAACAGACCCTTTGTGCTTCCTACCAAATGGGTTTGTTGACAGGACCAAAGGGCAAGGCCTGTTAGTGGCATCATGGGCTCCACAGACTGAGATCCTAGGCCATGGTTCTGTAGGTGGGTTCTTGACCCATTGTGGTTGGAATTCAATCCTTGAGAGCGTTGTGAATGGTGTGCCTCTCATTGCTTGGCCTTTGTACGCAGAGCAAAAGATGAATGCAATTGTGGTGACTGAGGATTTGAAGGTGGCATTGAGACCCAAAGCTAATGTGAATGGGATAGTGGAAAGCGAGGAGGTTGCTAGAATTGTGAAGGAATTAATGGAAGGGGTAGAAGGGTTTAGGGTTCGTGATCAAATGAATGTTTGGAAGGAAGCTGCTAACAAAGCAATGAGTGAAGAGGGTTCTTCTACAAAGTCACTGTCCGAGTTGGTGATCAAGTTGAAGAAACAATAAGTAATTAGTCCGTTTGGTTTGCGAATTAAAAATTGTTTTAATTTTGTTTTTCCTCATTTTATCTATAAATATCATAGGGATGAAAACAAAGAAATAGTATTTGAAAAGAATATCCAACGAATCCTTAGGGTCGTGTTGATTTTTCCATATATGCTTCCGCAGCTAGTTTTGGGTGTCAAGCTCTCAACCCGTTTGTAATCTTCAATTTGATTTAGTGCTATATCTAGTGAAGGTGACTTTTTGTCTGCATATCTTGGAAGGTCTGCAATTTTTGTCTTAATTAGTGTAAAGACTCTTTATTACTCGAGCTATAACCCATGTATACTTTTCTGAATATAATATAAAGGCTGAAATGCCTTTTTAGTTCTTGTATTTTGATGAAGTTATCACTTTCATTTGCATTTTTTTAATTTCGATATATTTAGTCTAATACTTTATATAAAATTGCAATTATGTTCTTTCTATCATTTCCAATTGTTTTATTGACTGAAAAATCTTACATGGCATCACGTGTAATACTCATAAATGTCAAACTGCTCATATGCCTACCTGTATAAAGACAAATCGATATCACATGCCTTCTTAATAATGTATGTAGGATATATTCGTCAACAAAATAATTGGAAATGATAGAAAGAACTTAATTGCAATGTAGAAATTAAACAAATATGGATGAAAGTGGTAACTTTATTAGAGTTGATACCGTTATTCAAAACTCGAATAAATAAATAATATAATATTAAAGAGTGAATTAAAACGTAATTGGTAAGTTGGTAATGATCCCACATCTAAAAAATTTCTATAATATGATATCTTAATCATGTTTCGGGGTGAGTAATCAATATCTTAATCATTTCATAACCATCATTATCTCCGCCTCCATGATGGATCCAAGGGCCATTGTACAAAAAACAAACTCTTCAATTAAACATAAAATTTAGAACTTCTCTTACCGTCATGCTTTCATCATCGTAATGTCATCGATTGCGTACCTTTTTCTTCTAAAATAATATTATATGGTAGAATTATGCATGAGATTACTTACGTATCTAAATTATCCTCCAACTTAATTAAGAAGTCAAATTATATAAAGCCACGAAGTATGAGGGCGTAATTAATTTGGATACTTTATGAAAACATAATCTAATATTCTCATTTTAATTTTCTTAAGCATGCACCTGTTTTGAGATCTTTGAAAATCTCCTTTTTTCTTTAATTTGACTGATTTACAAAGTCTTCTTCGTCACCTCAACAGTCGTTCCACTTTTTTAATAAATCATTATGCATGGATTAGGGACATTAATTAATAATTAATAATTAATAATAAATAAATTGTTTATCGCAACTGAGAGTTAAAAATCATTCCTTGAATTTCGAGGTGATCGAAATCCATGATTATGTGGTTCTTGAAGATGTTGGCCTAAGCAAACAGTCAGTTGATTTTAGTTGTTGTAAACTTGTAATGTGTTAAATGAGTGCGGGCTCATTGATTTCATGCCCTTACTAGAACAGAGGCCATTTTGTAAAAGAAAATTTTGATCTATGTATACTCATTTCTGTAATATAAATGTACGTTTGTGTTGTCATATAAAATATTTTGTCAAAAAAGACACAATACTTATGTTGTGCTCGGTTAAAATGTGTGGTACTCATGTATTGACACATGAGTACCAACATACTAGTATATAATAACTATCAAATTTAAGGTATGCATTTTTTTCATAAGATTACACCATATATATCATCACATAAAACATTCATAAACAAAAATCAATAGTCACAATGTACAATCCACAAAGTAATTCGATCAAAGGTTTCATTCTAAAATGAGGCCACCGATCATAATTGACTGATAATTTGTTCACAAAAATGTTATCCGATTTTGATTGTCCTCTTTTCCCATATTCAATTTTGGTTGGCTCAACGTACCTTCCTCATATTTTGGAAATATCTAAAGAATCTTTGATTAATTTGACTATTGCGCTTTGGTACGTCATGAAATTTGGAAGAGCTCAAAGTGTTTTATAACATTAAAAAATGATATATTTTTTTGTTAGTTCAAGACTTCAAGTGGTAAAACTGGAAAAATAAAAATAAAAACTATGTGACAACTCCTAAATACTATCATATTAATTGAGATAATATTTAGTACATCTCATACTACTTATTCTGAAAATAAGATGCAGAGAATTCGTATATAGACTATTCGGTAAGAAAGCTTATGAAAATCTAAAAAGCCATCCTATAATTTGGAATGGTGTCTTTTGAAAATCACAATTTTACTATTATTAAGACAAAAGAAGAATTGCCTAAAATAATATTTATAACAAAATAGTCATTTTAAAACAAATTAATAAATAAAAGTATAATTATAAAATACAACAATTAAAAAAATTAAAAATACACCACATTATCTTAAAATGTAAAGTTGAGGAGATGATAAAAAAAAACAATTGATACGTGGGCACGTGTTATAGAAAAGGACGGGTAAGCTATCGAAAATGTCCACAACTGAAACATTTATTTGGCAGGTTGAACCTATGTATGCAATTGAAAGCTATCAATACGGACGTACGTGGTCCTTTAACATTTTAATGATGATTCAATTATTAGCTTCCCTCAAAAAAAGCAAAAATATGCATTAATTTCATTTCATTGCATTACAATTTAATAATTTTCTTAATTAAT
Organism: Purshia tridentata; assembly: GCA_003254885.1. Lineage (NCBI taxonomy): Eukaryota > Viridiplantae > Streptophyta > Magnoliopsida > Rosales > Rosaceae > Purshia > Purshia tridentata. The sequence goes on from QANT01000640.1 coordinate 37,528, forward strand.
TAAGTTCGTGAAATATAATAAAAGGAGTTTGTTTTTGAAAATCTAGCATGTATACGTGAGAATATATTATCAACACATGTCAACGATTAATGGACACTATCTGTTGCTGAGGTCAGTAAATATTAACGTGTTAACTTTTCTGCTCGACTCTAAATTTTTACAACCACTCTATTAAACAACAATTCAACCCATATGCATCAAATATTCCTACAAGTAGAAAATGCCAAGGATAGTTGATAACATAAGCATTACGTTTGAACTGACATCACTCACATCACACCACACGTGTTGAAACCTCATAATGCATGGCACATTGCCACCCCGTCCCAGCAAAACTCTTCCCCTCTATAAATTTCCCTACTCTTAATCTTCTTTTTTAATCATAAAATTTTTAATTATTGATCAATATGCAATTGTTGGGTAATTTAATTAAAAGAATTGTAAAATTTTTCACTTTTAACTAAAAAAAAATAAAAATCAATTTATATTATAACAAATGAATTTATAACTAGGTAACCCAATCAATTATCCCTCATATAAATCAATACAAAAAAAGAAAAAGGCACGTAGCATTTCTCTTCAATCCAAGCATCCGTCGGTATAAAATTCCACACTCACAACCATACAACAAAATTAACCAACACTACAAAACAAAACACAAACCTCACAAATCTCAATTAAGTATATTCATCCCTCTCTCTCTCACTCTCCAAATAAATTAAATTTTTAAAAACTTAATTACTCCTACCATCTATATAAAGCTTATTACATCATTCTCAAATCAACATTGCCATAACACCTCTCTCTCTCACTCACCTTAAAAGCTTAAACCCAAAAAGCATTGGTATTTCCCAGCCACCTCTATCCACCATGTCACAAGCACAAGCACAACCACAAACACCCCACATCGCTATTATCCCGAGTCCCGGCATGGGCCACCTGATTCCACTCGGCGAGTTGGCTAAGCGACTCGTCCACCACCACAACTTCACCGTGACCTTCATCATCCCCTCCGACGGGCCACCCACCAAAGCCCAGACCTCCGTCCTCGCCGCCCTTCCCGCCGCCATAGACCACCTCTTCCTCCCACCCGTCAGCTTGCAAGATCTCCCCGATTCCTCCAAAATTGAAACCATCATCTCCCTCACCGTCAGTCGCTCTCTCGCCTCTCTTCGCCACGCGCTCAAGTCCTTGATTTCTCGCAGCGCCAAAACCAAGCTCGTCGGGCTGGTCGTCGATCTTTTCGGCACCGACGCTTTCGACGTCGCCAAAGAATTCAATCTCTCCTCCTACATTTTCTTCCCCTCCACCGCCATGGCCTTGTCTCTGTTCTTTTACTTGCCCAAGCTCGACGAAGCGGTGTCGTGCGAGTATAGAGAACTCGATGACCCGGTTACTATCCCGGGTTGCGTCCCTATTCCCGGTTCGGAGTTGCTCGACCCGGTTCAGGACAGGAAAGACGAATCTTACAGGTGGGTTCTTCACCATGCGAAGCGGTACAGATTGGTTGATGGGATTATGGTGAATAGCTTCATGGAATTGGAGCCTGGTGCTGTAAAAGCTCTGCAAGAGAAAGAACCCGGAAAACCACCCGTTTACCCGGTTGGCCCGCTTGTGAAAATGGATTTTAGTGGGGTGGATGAGTCGGCCTCCAAGTGTTTGAAGTGGTTGGATGAGCAGCCAGATGGGTCTGTCCTATTTGTCTCCTTTGGGAGTGGTGGGACCCTCTCCTATAATCAGATCAGTGAACTAGCTTTTGGTTTGGAGATGAGTGAGCAGAGGTTTGTTTGGGTGGTGAGGAGTCCAAGTGACGAGGCTGCCAATGCCACCTATTTCAGTGCCCACAGTCAGAATGATCCTTTGGAGTTTTTGCCAAATGGGTTTCTGGAGAGGACCCGAAGGAGGGCCCTGGTGGTGCCCAATTGGGCCCCACAGGCCCAAATTCTCAGCCATGGATCCACAGGAGGGTTCCTAACCCATTGTGGGTGGAACTCAGCCTTGGAGAGTGTTGTGAATGGTGTGCCACTTGTTGCTTGGCCTCTCTATGCTGAGCAGAAAATGAATGCTGCCATGTTTACCCAAGGCATAAAAGTGGCATTGAGGCCCAAGGCCAGTGAGAATGGGGTAGTTGAAAGAGAAGAAGTTGCCTTGGTGGTTAAGGCACTGATGGAAGGTGAGGATGGTAAGAGACTTAGAAACCGAATGAGGGAGCTCAAAGATGCTGCTACAAAGGCTCTCAGTGAGGATGGGGCTTCCACAAAGGCACTCTCGGATGTAGTCACAAAGTGGAAAACCCAGATTCCAAGTTAAAATTCACTCACCCATATCTACAATCATCTATCTTAGACCATGCAAAGAGGAAAGGGCAAAATGGGTATTTCTTCCGAATACTTGTTGTTTTGACTGTCAGATATGGTGCATATACCACAGCAGCCACTTTCTTTGTAATTTTATTTTGTTGCTTAATTTATGAAGTTGGTGAAATGGGTGCAGACAGAGCACCCTTCCAATGAGCCAAAAGGGGTGGACCCAATTAGAAAAATTTATTACATCACATTAAAGTCATGGGCACTCAGTGTCGAGATGAAGTTGGTGGTGGCTGGTATTCAAGCTTAGGATAAGTCTCTTAGCAATTAATATTATGTAAAGTAGACAATTATGAGGAGGAAAAGTATGAATCTACTCAGCTAGTTTGATGATCAAAGGATGAGCATGATATGAGTTTTTAGGTTTAAATTATTGCCCAAGTTAAAAAATTTATGAGTTTACGAAATAATATGTGTGATTTGTGAATGATCGTGTTAAATTTTATCTTATAATAAACGAGAAACTGTTACAATTTTGTATAAAAAATTAACTCATCATGTGTATTTACTGTGATCAAAATTGTAGGAAAGTACAATGAATAGAACTGTCATTTGTCTGTGCATTTGCCTTTGTGGTGGTATTGCATGTCCTTCAATTATTAAAGTTGCACTCCTTTGAATTAATAATCAAGCTTAATATTATAAACTGCTTTTGAAGGATATACATACAAATAAATTTCTTACCAGATAATTGACATATTTTTTTATTACACTATAAGTTAATAAATCATCTGTCTAGAAAACTCTCTAAAAGAGAATAATATGCTAAGATAAAGTAGTATTATGCTAAATACTTGAATGACTTGCGCTACTAAATTTCACTTTTATAGTGGTAAAGTAGCAAAAACCTTGTCCCTCTCAAGATGCTCATCAAAGTGAAAGTAGTCTAACAAATGGAGATGACTTGCTTCATTATTGGAGGAGCCGTCAAAGAGAGAATAATCATTCACTGGCTCAGACTTCCAGACCCTTCCCATCATTGCATCTAGAACATTTTTACACATCACCTTAAATTAATATTTATTTTATTTATTTAATAATAATTATACAACTAATGAATTACTTTTTTACAAAAATAATTAATTTTTAATAAATAACATAAAAAACGAACAGATTTAATCTTAAATCTGTACTATTGCAAAATAACTATTTTTTAATTTGTTACGGTCAAAATGAGACTATATCTAAAAAACCGAATGCCGTCCTTTTAAAACTTTTCAATTGTCAAAAGTTGAGAATAACTTTTTTGGTTGGAAAAAGAAAATTGTTATGCGTGTAGTTTTTCAATTGGGTGGTGATGCATTATTCTTCTTTTTCGTTGTTCTTTTTTGGATCTTTGTTCTTTTTCAATCTTTGTTCTCTACTGCAATAACTGTAATACCGATTGTGGGTTGCTTGCTAATTAATAACTAATAATTTCCTATATGTCTATTTTGCTAAACCTGCATGTAGTTCAAATTAATATTTTAGATTCTTTTAGATTTTTTGTTTGACTCGTGAAAGTAAGCTCGCTTGCGTAATAGAGCTTAATTATCCAATACGACCAAAATGATATGGCAATGTCTATCAAAATGAATCACATATGTAAAGCTCGATTATGTAATAGAGATGGATTGGAGTAATATGATCAACCCTAGATCTAAAAGCGTGCGTTTAGTCAAGTAAAATTTATAAAACCAACTCCAACAAGACTCAAATTAAAGATGATTCCATCTATTTCTCTACTACTTTTTCTTACGTTTATTTATTTTTTTGGTTTTAAGGATAGGCCTAAAGGGAGAGAGAATTGGAACTTGGCCTTGGGTGCAAGGGTAAACTACAAGCCTCCACTATTTATCTTCTTTTGTTAACTCCTCTATAAGATAATTAGTTAACAAGTTAATATGAAGGTACTACCATTTTTGGCTCACCACACGATTTAATATTATAATCAAGATCGTTTATTTTTTAGGCTCTACTTCAAAAATTATCTTTGTAAAAAATCTCTAAAATCGGGAGTTATTTAATCATTTAATTATAATAATAACTATTTATATATTTTTACGGAAAATAATGTTTGTCTATTTATTTCATCATAGTTAAAAAACTAAATAATTTCTGACTTGATTGATTTTTTATAATGATGAGATCTAAAAAATGAGTAATTCAGATCATAAGATTAGTCATATGGTGAACCCGAAAAAATAATTAGTTTCATATTAACTTGTTAACTAGTTAAGTTTAGAGTGCTCTTCATAAATAAGAGAGGAAAAAAAAAAAAAGACGGTTGTTACGTGGTCTTTTTAGTGGGCAAAAGTCCTACAATTGGGCCGATTGGGTTGTTCACACAATTGACAATTTTAATTGGTTGTATAAGGCCTTAAATTGGGTTTCAAGACGGACGTCCCTGTAAAATGACTATGCCTTGTTGGGCCCAGTTGGCTTTCCTCGCAGCACATCATAGTTTTTTACTTTCTTTGAACACTTCTGTTTGTGAAGCATTTTTATTTTTGCAAATCAAACAGGGGAACTGACTATATGGTTTGAAAATTTCATGGCTGTAAGCCATCTCTGACCTTTCCAGGCTATTAGTTAGAATGGAAATGAAAATTCTTTTACTTGTACGTAAATGAACCTTTTTAAAAGTCATATTTAGAATGAAGGTATTCATATATATATTTTGATTTATTATTAAAGATAACTTGAGAAAATTTTGGTAATTATGGTGTGTTATTGGTTTTCTTGGGATCATTTGTCATTAGGTCATGCAAGATGCAGCTACTCTCTCTCTCTCTCTCTCTCTATAACAAGACTAACAAGATAAAGATCTAGTCTCTCATATGTATTACTGTTTTCAACTCAAGGACAACACCTATTAATAAACATGTAACTGTACCAACTAGGGGTGGGCTAGTGGGCTTGTGGGCTGAAGAAGAGCGATTGGCGGGTGGGTCGGTTCCGGTCGATACAAGCCCAAACTCAAAATCGAGCCGAGAACACTTGGGTTGGGCGGGTTGGTGGCTGGTGGGTGGCAACATGCGGTGGTTTGTAGGGTGGCCTTGCCACCAATTGTCTATTAATATTAGAATATACTTCAAATAAATAAAGAGATATAGACAACTCATAAAAACCAAATCTCTTGCATATCTTTGACTTGATTAGTAGGGTCTCATTCATTTTAATTATCCTGAGGGAAAACTTGACTTTAGTAGTAGGCTAGCATACTCTTCCCCAAATTCGACGTTTCACTTAAACATTTATATTCACTAGCCGAATGATGTGTAAGTACACAAATATAATATTTCACTTAATAACTGGGGTTTATAAAAGATTAAAAAATTTCAAAATAAAATAATACCACATAATTTGATTGCAAAAATATAATAAAAACTTTGATAAAGTAGAATAGTCAAGTAATGTATTTTCAAAATATGCAAATCAATCTATTGAAAGCTTTGTGGCTTTTCACTGTATGAATCGAGTCAGACGATGATATAGGTAAACTGTTCCGGTATTATAAAATTTGGACCCTGCCTGATATTGCATTGACCATGTATATATATGCTTAATGCTTTGTCGTTTCATGCCACAACACATGCCCTTCCATTACTCCCAAGCTGTACAGAAGAACTCAATTGCACGGAGGCGTGGCATCACCCCTCTCTCTCTCTCTCTCTCTCTCTCTCTCTCTCTCATGCCACGTCCCTATAATAAAGACATCTNGGCATCACCTCTCTCTCTCTCTCTCTCTCATGCCACGTCCCCTATAATAAAGACATCTTACTCATAGACTCATTCTACACCATGGAAAAGTGTATCGCTCATCGACCTACTCTATCACCAACGACATTAAATTTTGGTAGCTAAGATGGGAAGAAGGTAGATTAGTCATAAGTGAAAACATTGTTTTTTGGTCCAAGAAGTCATAAGTGAAAGCCTTTTTTTTTTTTTTTTTTTTAAAANNTTTTTTTTTTTGTCTAAAAAGTCATAAGTGAAAAACTTATCCGTGACAAAAATAATAGGATTAGTAAGAAATAAGTTTCCTCTTATAATAAATTTATCTTCTTCCTGTATTTAAGTTAGAAGACACTTTTATCTTCTTTCTTAAATATACATAAATATAACTATTTAACATATCCAATCATATGCATCAAATTAACGAGCATAAAAGTTTAAGAGCATCTTCAAAAGACTTTTCAAATAAAAAATTTTTCATTTTTTAAAAAGAGAGAAGAGTATTTTAGGCTTCAAGAGACTCTCCAAAATAAATCTTCAATTGAAAATTCAATTTCTTTCTCTTCAAATCTAAAACCCTCTCTGCTCTCTTCAAATATTAGTGGCATTTAATTTTATTTATAATTCCTACAAAATTTTCATTTTCATTTCTTTAGTAATAATTTTTTAGTTGATAAATTAAACTTTAAAAATAAATAGTGCCTAAAATAGATATAAATATTTAAAATTAAAAGAGTCTCTTAGAGAGTAAAAAATTTAAGTAACAAATATCATTCTTCAAATTGCCATATAGGTCATCAAATATGAATTTAAAGAATGATTTTGCTAAAGTTTTTTAAAGATACTCTAAGTTAAGCTAAGCATATGATTAAAGAGTGCGGCTATATGCACACTCTTTTTATTCTTACTAGATATTCAATATGATTATCCATTAATGACACCATTTTCGTGCTCTTCCATTTTTCAACGTTTGGTGCTTCCACCAAATTTGCACCTGGGTCAACAAGGAAATTTTCTTTTGTTTTCTTTGTATCAGAAGCCAACCACAATGCCATGTCTCGAATGACATCATGCATTTTTACCTTACTTCCCTCATAATGCGCTTCTAACAAACATGCACTAAGAAGAGTATCTATGATATCATAAGTCTCATTTTGTGCTTCCTCTACATTTGCATTGTCATGCAGTATTTCCTCACACATCTAGCAATATGATATATCATCTCTATATAGGTAACAATCTTCGGGAAATAATGCAAAATATAAGAAGCATGATTTGACTTTCTCACTTGGTAGATTATCATAAGTAAACTTTAAAAGAGAGAACACCTTTTCCATGCCTGAAAACTTTAAGGCATCTTTCTTTAAAACTTGAATTGCATATTTCCATGCTTGATGAGTCTTCATGCAAGCCATGGCCCTACCAACTGTAATTAGTGAAAGTGGCAAACCAACACACTCTTTTGCCATAGTTTGAGCAATATCTAGAGGAATATTAACAAGGGTTTTTTTCCCAACCTTCTGTTGAAACAATTCCCATGCTTTGTCCCATGCCAAACACTCCACTTTTATCTTCTTGTGAGCATCCATATGACCACATAATTCCTCGGAACGAGTTGTAAAGACAATCTTGGACTTGTTTTGTTCACCAGAAATATTAGGAAGCCCTATTTTGGCTATATCAACCTGCTCCCATGTATCATCTAATAACAACACAAACTTCTTTTCGCTCAAGACCCTGAGGATATCTTCAGCCTTTTCATGTTGCTCTTTTAGCATCCATGTGTCACCAGAAAGCCCAATCTTCTTACCAATCTGAGCTTGAATACTTTCAAGTCTATATTTCTGGGAGACCACTACTCAAATCACAAGACTGAAATCTTGACGAGTTTGGACCAACTTGTTATTGATTTGGGTTAGGAGGGTGGTCTTGTCCACCCCTCCCATCCCATATACACCAATTATCCCC
>QANT01000643.1:0-32929 GCA_003254885.1 Purshia tridentata
GGAGGAGGAGGAGGGCAATCTTCATATTCAGGGGAGGGAGGAGGAGGGCTGCTTTCACCACCTCCACCTATGATTATTTCCAAGGCTTCTCTATGTGTCTTGGTAGTCAATGGATCACCAGCTTCAACCTCATGGTACAAACATAAATGTAGGAACAATGTTGAAAGCAAAACTGAAGCACAGAAAGAGATGGTATTGGTACCCATGTCTATCGTCTCTAGGTATGGGATAATAGGGAAGATTGAGAGAGAATATAATTAATATATAGATATTATGACTAAGGTTGAGAGACTTATGTGAAGAATAGTCAAGGGTCAAGAGCAAACAGATGAAATGGCCCAAAAATGTTTCTCCCGGTGTTATGCTTTCATTGTCAGAAAGCGGGCACTTTTTGAGTTTTTTGTAACACTATTGTTTGTCACTCTGATTCCTTGCATATATATTTGCTTTTAAGTCTTTTATGGGGCCATACCTAAAGTTTAGGAGCTTGGTCTTACTATCGTGATTCATGGGCAACTACTTGCGCAGAGGCAGAGCCACTCAGGATGTCAACAATGTTGACGTGAAAATATATGCAAGATGTTGAAGTTGAAATATATGCAAATGAAGATTCGATTCTGGAAGAGAAAAATAAAAAAGAAGACTTTCAAGTTTAAAGCTTAAAGGTCCTTTCTAAGCATAAAACGGCCACTTGATCCTTGGACAGGTGACAATGATGGACACTTAAACAAAATGACACATCAATAATTTGGGATTCATTCATTTCATGGGGCAAGTCTTAACGTACTCCACAATTTTGAAAAAGACAACAAAGACCTAGACGTCTTCTTCACAACAAAGACCTAGACGTCTTCTTCTTAGTCTATGCCATGTTTGCTCTGCAATAATGCTATTTTTAAAAGGGCTACCAACGACATAACACATCAAAAATGTGTGATAGTTTTAACGCATGGCATTGGCAACTAAAAAGTAAGTGGGCATAAGTTGATTGCCAATTTGATGAGATGATTGTTTCACGATTGTAATTTGTACCCACTCTACTTTTTCTGTTGAAAACAAAAATGTTATAAGATTTTTGTATTTATCATTCTTATTATGTGTTCTAAAATCTTATGATAAGAATAATTATAATAATGTTGGGACCTCACCCAAAATTAATGGGTCATGGCCATGTCCTCTCGGCCAAAATGTTGATACCAATATTGCAAAACGGAATTAATATCATTAATCCAAATTCTTTTGGCTAAACATAAAACAGCCCAAAAAATAATTCGACTATTCTTAGCTCAATCTTATCTCATTCTTAATTTATATATAGCTCACCACCACTTAAGTAACTCATCTATAGTTGTCTACGTACTCCAAAAGTAAATCATTCTAAACTACACACGTAACTATAAAACTTAGATATAAAGTAAATGGTTTATTATAAAAGGAAGCAACAAGGCAATTTTTAAAAGGACCTAAAAATCTCAGCAAACTTTTTGCTCCCAATTCAGCCAAGTGACTTTTCATTTTCAAAGCTCTCTTTTATGTTTATTTTCATAGCCATTTAAGCCCCTTTTTTTCATTGTATTTCCTATGGAAGTTTTACTTCTTTAATTGAACAAGTAGATGGCTTCATTTATTTTTGTAAATGACATGTAAAAGCACCTATTTGAATAATGCAAAGGAGGAAGTATTATGTTTAAGAACTTTACTTAGGTCATAATTCACGATAGGGTGTTATCATGAACTGTAAGATTTATTCTCTTAACATGTCTAAATTCTAATCGACAACTAGAAATTGAAGCATGGAGAATGAAGTCAACATGGGAATTACGTGTCCACTGAGACTGACTAATTAGCATGCTTGTTAATAAATAAAATTGCATCCAATCACGCATTGGAATAAGGAGCTAAAAGACCAGCTAAGAAGCACATCAATGTTACATTCCAATTATAAATAAATGTTTAGAAGATACAACAAGGCAACAAGCATGCAAGCTTCCTTTCTGAAATCTGAATTGAAAAACTCTTGCAATTTACAAGACATGGTTTTTGGGTAACTCCACCATAAATGGGCCTACGGCCCATCATCTAAAGAACCATCCTTATCTTTTACCTTCCCTCACTCTGGGTCCCATTCTTTAGCTACAAAATGGAATATTATTAATAAAAAGAAAAAAAAAAGAATAAAGGTTTGTCTCCTTCGGTCCTTCTTCCTAATTCGACTTCCGATTGGATGGAGATTGGTGTGATAGGGATGGTGGAGGTGTGTGGAGGACCCATCTCAAAAGGGATATTATTTTCCAAAATGTATATACTCGATTTGATCATCAGCATTAAGTCATCAACAAGAAATAATTCTATTTTTTTTTTGGCCAAGAAATAATTCTCTTATATATATGAGAAATGTGAGTACACATAAACATAAAAAATTGTAGATTGCAAATAGGGGGACGCTAAGGAGCCTCAAAATCAAGCGCCTCAAAATGGTCTTAATGACATGAAATTTTCACGTTGTAATTTTGTTTCATTAATTTAAAGTCACGTCATAACAAATTGCTACATTAGAATTTTTAAGGACATATCTACCCTTTTAATTAAATTTTATATTAAATTACAAACAATAAGATTAAGAGATAATTACCAATACCCCCATTTTGAACTTCCTTTTCCTTTTAAAATCCACATTTTTATTGGGCTTTCTAAACGGTCCAATTGTTGCATTTTCAGCCCAGTTTTTATTCCACCCGGTCCACTTCTATTATTTGTTAGTTTAATTATTTTTCAAAATGGCGATTTTGCCCTTCTTTTTATTTGCCGTTCTCTTTCCTTTTTCATTTTTCTCTGCTCGATCTGGGTTTGATCAACAGACGAATGTGGATGGTGGTGGGCATGGGGACGTGCCGAGAATGGGGGAGAATTTTGAGCCCAACAACAAAACAACAACAACAATGTGGGGCGGAGGAGCATGGATGAGGAGCACGACAGCAGATTCGGCAGCAACAACATGGACAGTGCTTTCGGCGACGATCAAGACGGTGCTGATAATCCTCGCAAAAAGAAGCAATACCACCGACACACTCCTCAGCAAATCCAAGAACTCGAATCGTATGATTTTTATGATTCCTTTTTTCTTTTTCTACACAGTTTAATCTCCTTCACCTTCATTGAGTTTGGTGTTTAATTATTTTTTTGGGTTTTAGTTTTGTAGGCTGTTCAAGGAATGCCCTTATCCTGATGAGAAGCAGAGATTGGAGCTTAGTCAAAGGCTTTGCTTGGAGACCAGACTAGTCAAATTCTAATTCCATAATATCGCTGAATCGAGATGAAGGTATAGTCTATACTCTACAGACTCTTTTACTTTTGATTGGCTTGGTATGATTAACTTCTCTTTGAGTTAATTGATTTATGGTCTGTCGATGATGAAGTTTTTGTTTGTTTTGGGACTTGATTAACAGACCCAATTGGAGCGCCATGAGAACTCTTTGCTGAGGCAAGAGAACGACAAAAGGCCTTGCATTTAATGTTGCAACTTTTGATGTTTTATGGCTGAATATTCATTGGAAGCTTCAACCATGGGGTATATGAGATGTAAATTGGTTATGATTTCTTTTGTTTTTTATCTGATCTTGTCATGCATATCTGCCATAAGCTGAAGCAAAATCTTCATTTACTTTTTGATGTAGGCTTGATTTGCAAATAGTTAAAAAGAAATTCATCAACTCTTTTATGTTCTTGATTGTTGCTTAGATTTAGTACAGTCTTAATATAAATCTAATAAGTGTCAAATTGTTGGTGTGCCAAATTAATCTTGGTATCATGGATCACTATATTCGTACTCAGAGTTAAAGTTACTGAAGACCACAAAATCTGGTTTTTTAGTCATAATAATTCTTGTTGCTATAGCGTTTCAAGCAATTGTTGTCTGTGTTCAATGTTCTATTTGTAGTTGAACAAGTTAAAATTCAGCTTTTGTTAGTTTGACATGTATAGATCAATTGTACTAGATGTACACCTATTTTTGTTTAATTTCTTCATTTCTTTGTATTGAAATCTATTTCATTCATTTTGCTGGGATTCATGTAATTTATCAAGTTTTAATTTCTTGTAGTCAAATGCATCTTCGAGGAGGGCCATAATTGTATTTAAATTGAGTATTTTTTTATCTCTTTCAATTTGTTACTATTTGGCAGTAACTATATGAAGTTGGATATTAATAGTTGTAGATTTTGCTTTAAGTGGGGCTATGATTGGTACTGCTTTCAGTAATAATATGTAAGTGGGACTATGATCGTTACTGCTTATTAGTAACAATATATAAGCATGGCTATTAGTAACAATATATAAGCATGGCTATTAGTAACAATATATAAGTTGGGCTATCAGTAACAATATGTAAGTGAGTCTCTGGTTATTATTGCTTATCAATAATAATATGTAAGTGGATCTATAATTGTTACTGTTTATCAGTAACAATATATAAATGAGGCTATAATTGTTACTACTTAACAGTAACAATATATAAGTTGGCTGTAATTGTTACTGTTTATTAGTAACAATATGTAAGTGAGGCTATAATTATTACTGTTTCTCAGTAACAATATGTAAATAGAGCTATGCTTATTATTGCTTGTCGGTAACACTATGCAAGTCAGTCTTTGGTTGTTATTGATTGTCAGTAACAATATGTAAGTGAAGTTAGCATTGTTACTGTTTGTTACTAACATCCAACTACGTTATAACAATCATAATAGCTATTACTAATTGCTATTAAAGTATAGTAACAATGAACCAACTAACTCTTGTATCCTAATGGCAAAAAAAAAAAAATCAAACCCATGTATCAGTTAAAAATATATATAAAGAGATTTATAAATTAGTACAATAGCTCAAAGCAACAACATATAACTGCAAAAAAAAAAAATAAATAAAAAAAGGCGGTTGGTAGTTAATAGGTATAAAAAAAGGCATATTTCAGCAAACAGACATAAAGAAAAAGACAAAAATGACACATCTCCATTAGCTTTAGGCGTGGCTGTTGATGGAAGCCCAATACATAGCAGCAGGTTAGCAAAGAACCCTTTATTTTTGTAATGGTTATTTAATTTATAAAGAAACTAGTGGCACAAGTGTAATTTCAATTGATTTTAATAGACTATTTTAAAAAGTGGGCCGGCAAGGTATGTCTCTTCCGTATTTGGACTTTATGAACAGCCTTATTGGCCAAATGGGCTTATAAAAAACAACCCTAAGATTAAATTAAAAAAACTTAAAAACAATATACAGAAATATTGAAAAATATACATAAATCACAATTATGTTTTTCTATATGGTTTTGTAATTTTTCTATATATTTTTTAATTTTTTTGTATGTTTTTCAAATTTTTATATGTTTTTTAATTAAAAATGTAGTTATGTTATTAAAAATACTAATGTGACAATTAAAATATAAAGTGGATAATTACAATTATGAAATGAAAATTCCACCTTATTGAGGCAATTTTGAGACACCTCATTTTAAGGCCCAAAATCATTTTCCTTGCAAATATTGCCATTCTCTTCATACTTATAAGAGAATTGTTGCTGAGAAACTCAACCTTCCTATTAAAAAGGCTCAACTCAATTTGGTCCAAAAAAATAAAAGTCTAAAATTCTAAATCGAGTCAGATTGCAAGTTAATCTGTCTGTAAGACTGTAACCCCTTAATAAAGCCACGAGAAGCTATTAACGGTCAACAAATTGCTTAAGAAAAACCGATGGCCAATTTTCTCAATTACAAGTCAACAATAACTAACAAAAATATCCAATTAATAAAGAAAAGATAAGGGACAAATTTATAGAACTGATTGTGGTTGTTGATGCAAAAATCTGCTTAGACCTTCGCACACAACTTAAGTGAGGGTTTTTGCTGAGATAGTGAGTTGAACGGCCGAGTGGATGATTCGAGCGCGTCAACAGATTTTGCTGAACTTTTTCCTATAAGACAATTAGGAAGAAGGCACCGGTGTGGTACCAGCCGAAGGTACTCTGATGGCAAAGTCAGAAAGGTATGAGTGAAGGAAATGCAAGTGTGACTAAAGAACACAGCAAGAACTTGGGAGGAAGATGAAGGAAAAAAGTTAAGTTCTCTGGGTTTTGATTTCTTCAGAGCTTTAGGTAGATTTTCTTAGAAAAAATGTCTGTCCCTCTACCTTGAAAACATGCTCTTATTTATAGCTAAAGGGATTAGGATATTTCAGCTGATTAGTAGGTGTCATCATGGCTGATCATAGGTTTTAGGGGCTATGCTTGCAGAACAGGTTGGATTACTGACAGGTTTCTCATTTAATGTAGGAAGGATGGCTACTGAAGGGCCAGAAGTCGTATGCATTTAATGGAAAGTAAGGCAGAGTGGATAAGCCATAAATGCAAAGCATAAAGGTACCTTCGGAGTGTCAGGCGCAATAACTACCATCTGGGTTCGTGCTCGGCTCGAAAGAGGATAAGTCGGGAATGACCAATCTGATCCGAATAAGGCTTCCAGAGGTGGTCGACCCGTGCGGGCGTTTAGTTCTTCCAGGCAGCACTCGGATCGGCAAGGCAGTTGATTCCGATCCGAACATAGAAAGATGACACAGCAGCCGAATAAGTCGTTGGTTGAAGGAGGACATTCGGACACACTCCGATCCAAACGGAGCATCTGATCCGAATAACCGGTGAGTTTGTAGGCCTTGCCTCTGACGATGACCTTTGATACAATCGGTTCGAATCGGATCGAGTGACATGATCCGATCCGCAGGAGTCGCGATGATAGGCCATTGATCAGGGGCAGCGGGAAGGAAGTCGAATCCGAAATGCCACGTGGCCAGAGACGTTGACCGTTGACTTGAGTGGGGGTGTTATCCCCAAACAGTGGTCCAAATTTGAATCTTTTTTAACCATTTATCTGATTGTGTCCATAGAAGAGCCGCCCAAATGAAAACGATATGATCTCATTGAAAATCTGATGACTAAAAAAGGAGACAACATGTTTTGTACATATTTGAAAACCTTATGTGAACTATATCTTTGAGATAGGTCGACCTATTTATACAATTGAGTCTTACTCTTATTGGAAATGTAATAGATATGTGGTATAAAAAATATAGTACATTTAGTAATAATCAAGAGAACTCATTATTTTTTTATTTGCATAAGCTGCTTAATTAAGAGTAATAACCAAGTTACATTTGATTTTCTCCATCAAATTGAGGTATCTAGAAACATCAATAAAGAAAATATGTATGCATAACACATCTTCGATGAGACCACTAAGAGCTTGAAAAATCACAACCTGTGGGGTATAAGAGTGCCATAAGATAGTGGGGCAGAAGCTTGATGATGATCAGACGTCTTCCGAGTGGAATAGTACCTTTTTTGACAAGGAATGTAAGTCAAGGACCTCTCATTGGGACAGTTTCTGGGTTTAGAGAAGAAAGCAGCACACTCTGCCTTTGATTTCTGATTTGGGAGGTCCAAAATGCAGTTCATATTCACATCAAGCTTCTTCTTCTTGATCAGCTTCCTGCATTCTTGTCCCACCTGGGTGAAGTAGTTGTTTGCCAAGGAAAGGTTTCCAAGTTTGGGCAACTGGCAGACCAGTTCAGGCACTGGCCCCCAGAACTTGTTGTTGGCCAAGTTCAGAATTTCCATCTTGGCCAAGCAAGCAAATGAGTAGGGTATTGGGCCTGTTAGGGAGTTGGAGCTCGCATCAAACAAGGTGGCCTCCTTCAGGTACCCAATTTCATATGGCAAACACCCTGAAAGCAAAAAATTAAAGGTCAAGGTTAAGACAATTGGTAGACTCTAAAAATTTAATTTATAAAAGAATAAGCCAATAATGTATTTTTCTTAAAACTAATACTAATAAAATTCAATATTGAAATCATATAAAAATAAAGGAGTATATCAATATCACAAGAAACTTTATGAAAATATTTTGAGTGAAATGAACTACTACTATGATCATTAAAAAGATAATTAACCCAGAAAAGTTTGAAGATATTATGGAAATTTCAGATGATACCTGTAAGGTGGTTGTTGAGGAAGAGAACTTCATAGAGGGTCTTTGATGTTTGGCCAATGCTTCTTGGGATTGGACCAGTGAACTTGTTGTTGGCAAAAGTGAGGTAATGGGCAGTTGTGGATCCAAGAGTATCAGGAATCTGCTGCCCAAAATTGTTGTTGTTGAGGAAGAGCACATCAACTTCTAGGCTGAAGACTTGGGCCGGAACCGACCCGACAAACGAGTTGAACCGGAGGTCCAAGAAGGTCAAGTTTGTGGCACCGAGAACTTCGTTTGGGAACCCTCCGGTGAGCTTGTTGTTGCTGAGGTCGAGCTCGTAGAAGAACCGGAGCTTGGCAATGCCTTTTGGGACTGTGCCTGTGAAGTTGTTGGAGTTGGCATGGAAAAAGACCAAGTCCTCTAACTTGTCAATGAAGCCATCGAGGGTGAGTTTGGGGCCTCCAAAGAGGAAGCCATTGAAGTCTACTCCGGCGACTGTTTTCTGATTATAGTCAGGGACGACTGCGCAGGAAAATCCCCCGTATTTGCAGACATCATTTCCTACCCATGTCTTCTTGATGTTTTTGGGGTCGGATGTGATTCTGGGTTTGAAGTTTTGGATCACATTGAAGGCAATTCCAAGTCTCTCGCTTTCGAATGGGCCCGGTGACGGTTTTGGTGGTGGTGGAGACCGTGGTTTTGGGGGTGGCGGTGATGGCGGTGGTGGAGACAGTGGTTTTGGGGGTGGCGGTGATGGCGGTGGAGGTGATGGCGGTGGTGGGGGCGGCGGGCATGGAGGGGGGGGAGGAGGAGGGCAATCTTCATATTCAGGGGAGGGAGCAGGAGGGCTGCTTTCACCACCTCCGCCTATGATTATTTCCAAGGCTTCTCTATCTGTCTTGGTAGTCAATGGATCACCAGCTTCAACCTCACGGTACAAACAAAAATGTAGGAACAATATTGAAAGCAAAACTGAAGCACAGAAAGAGATGGTATTGGTACCCATGTCTTTCTATAGGTATAGTGTCACAGGGACGATTGATAGAGAATATTAATACATATGAATTATGAAGGGTAGGGAGACTTATGTTAAGAATAGTCAAGGCTCACGAGCAAATAGATGAAATGGCCCAAAAATTGTTTGGGGTTGAGAGTTGAGAGGCTGTTGTGCTGTCAGCCTGTCATTGTCAGACAGAGTGACACTCATTTAGGTTTTTTTAACACTACTGTTGGTCAGTCCGATTCCTTGCATTATATATTTGCTTTAGGTCTTTCATGGGGCCATACCAAAAGTTAGGAGCTTGGCCTTACTATCATGACTACTTAGGCAGCACAGCTACTCTAATATTAACAATGTTATATTGGAAATATATCCAAATGAAGATTCGATTTTGAAAGAGAAACAGAAAAAGAAGGTTTCGAAGTTTAATTTTTTAAAGGTTATTCTAAGCCAAATGCCTACTTGAACCTTGGACAGAAGACAAAGAAGGACACTTTCCAACAAAATGACGCATCAATAATTTGGGATTCATTCATTTCATCACATGCAGGAGGGGAAGACCCCAAGGTCACCCACAGCTGAACTCCACTTTTCCAAAGAGACAACAAAGACCTTGACTTCTTATTCCATGGCATATTTTCACAGCAATAATGCAATTTTTTAAATGGGTACCAAGAACATGACACATAAAAAATTCATGAGGGAGTGTATCATGAGCTATGAGATTTTTTTTCATGCCATGTATGATCAACAATTTGAAATTGAAGCATAGAGAATGAAGTCAATATGGGAATTAGGTGTCCAATGAGACTGACTCAGAATTCTTGTTAATAAATAAAATTGCATCCCGGCCAAATTCCCAATCATCCATATAAAGCACCCACTGGTCTGTCCAATTTCAATATCCAGATAATTTACAATTGGCTGCTTCAAAATCAGTTCCCTCTTAATTGTATTTGAAGCACTAGCAAGTTAGGTTGCGATTAACTTAGCAGTGGAAGAGCTTCCCACCTAGTCTCTATAGGATTCTCATCACAAGTCACTTGTACAGTTGTATAGGGAGCGCCTAGCAGATACTTCTAAAAACAATAATTGGAGCAAATTAATCAAGTTCTAAATGCTTTACTAATATGGACTGATAATGTGGGTAATCATGGTGTGTCTCATTCTGATATCCAAATCCATCATACAGTAATGTGGATCACATAGTCAGACATCAACAAAAGAGTGCAAGATCTATATGGTAAAGTATTGAACAAGATACATAAAACCATATAATGAAACAGAAAAAACAAAAAGAGACAAGTGGTGGGTTTGCCAAAATTAATTAACATAAATAAGTGGTGAATGATTAAATGGGAGAACAAACCAAAGAGTACGGATTTTGACAGTCTGAGGCTTAATTGGTTCCCCTCTCTTCAAGGCACAGTTGAGGTGACTCTGGGTTCTCTTTTTCAAGCATCAATCGACTAAAGACCATATATTAGAAAAGCTTAAGTGATATGAAAATGAGATATTAGATTAAATTACCCAACCGAGGAGGTGGGCGTCTGACTCTCAAACCAGCAAGCCAGGTTACTATATATAATCATGCACTTGTTTATCGATCACTTGTTTATCATGTATATCGGTATGTAAAGACACCTTTATAAATACAATTAATACCTCCAAAACCAATAAGGCTTTACAGACTCTATCCGATTGTCAATTCGTTCTTTGATTATTGCCTCGTTTATGCTATTCAGGATTGAAGAAAGACGAGCTTAGATTTTACAGATAATTAGTTGACAGACTTATAATATCAAAATCAAACTAGAGCAAAATTAATACATATATGGAGCTTATTCGAGATCATTCACAATAAATTCCAATTCTAAGATACCCACTTGATGTAAACAAAAATTGATGGTTTCCAAAATCCATAAAAGAATCAGATTGCAGCAAAAAATTAATAATGAAAAAATTACCTTGTTAGAGTTAAACATATATCGAGAATGAGCAATGCTCAATAATTGATCGATCTTCAAGTTTTAATGAACATGATTGACGACAAAAATTGCATAATTTTCAATTTGCACTAACGTCGTGCTATGTTCACTTCATTTAGCATGTGCTGCAATTTGTTTGTTTCTCAAGAAATCCACAAGTTTTCCAAATTCTGCTTAAATAAAAATTTTCATAGTGAAAGCTTGCTGCCCAAATTCTCAAATAGTCGCAAAATTGTCACATGTTACATTGCGGGCGGCAACAATCAAACTAGAAATTAAGTAACTACATTCCATTGCTTCTACCACAAATATCTTAAGTTCTACATAAAACAAAATCAAATTTGGTCTAATAAAATCCAATTAATTATACATACATATCTTATTTCTTAGGCCCCAATGCTAAAATGATCTGCATGATTAGCTTGTTGATATTGTACTTCTCCCATCCCACGCATAACACCCCAATTGAAATTATTGTTCAAACTTGTAGGAGTGTTATGTATCTTGCTTCAATAAATTTCTTGAATTAAAGTAGACAATGTTGAGTATGAAAAGAAACATTCAACGTCACGCTCTCAAACATTTAACTTGGGAAACTAAAATTGGCAGAAAACTTGTCAATTAAAATTATCAACAGAAAAAATATCTGAATGATTCTTTTTTTTTTTGGCCAGGGCAAATCTGAATGATTCGATAGAGCGAAAAAGCACATGTGGCACATGGGTTGTTTTGCGTGTGAAATTTTTATAATAAATTATTCACAAACTTAGTTTTTAGAAAACTTTATATCGTAAACCAGCTAAATAAAAAATTAAATTTCAGCCCAAATTGTCTGTATACATGGACACACCAAAAAATTACACTACGGAACACTCAACTGCCTATTGAGAGCATATTTATTGCTCTCAATAGTATTGCCGTTGTTATAATTGTTATTTAAATTGTTCTATAATGATATATAAAAATTTATAAAGACATCTAAATGAAGTAAAATGTTTGAAATATCACTCAGGTGCAATGCATGTCAAATTTTCTATTATCAATTTAAATAAGATTAGTGATTTAAATTTAATTATTATTATATTAAAAATATAGAACTGAAACCGTCAAAATTAAAAGAACAAGGTAAAATAAAACTAAAAATTTCAAAACACCGATAACGCCTATATATTGGAAATATAAAAATATAGGTGAGTGACACCTATATATTGGAAATAGTGAAAGACCGTAATAAATTAATAATGCTCTAAATCTTCGGTGGTCAGAGAGCCAAAGAGCAAACCCAATCTCACTGTCACACAAATTCTCTTTTCCAAATATAGAGGGGACTGGTCCACCATCAGCAGTCCTATTTCAACGCAGCTTCACTTTTCTGAACCAATCCCATTTCGCTGTCCAATTCCATCCAGTCTCTAACACCCCTATATATATCCACCAACCCAGCCCAAGTTTCCCCACAAACACCTTTCACCCTTCTTCATCGAGCTTTCAAACATGGGTCACTTTTCTTTTGCTTCGAGTTCCTCTGGGGCCACAATGGCCTGCGTAGCTTTCTTCTTCTTGCTGTTCGTTTCGTCTCTGGCCGCCGACATGTCGATCGTGGACTACGACAAAAACCACGGCATGGAGGTCCCAGAGAGGACCGAGAAAGACTTGCAGGAATTGTACGAGTCGTGGCTGGTCAAGCACGGCAAGGCCTACAACGCCTTGGGCGAGAAGGAGAGGCGGTTCGATATTTTCAAGGACAACCTCCGGTTCATTGACGACCACAACAAGGAGAGCCGGTCCTACAAGGTGGGCTTGAACCGGTTCGCCGATCTGACCAACGATGAGTTCCGGTCTAAGTTCTTGGGCTCCAAGGTGGACCGGAGGCACAGGCTTTCCGGCTCGAGGAAGAGCGAGCGGTACGCGTTTCGGGTCGGGGATAAGTTGCCCGAGTCCGTGGATTGGAGGTCCGAGGGTGCTGTTGCTCCGGTTAAGGATCAAGGCCAATGCGGTGAGTTTTTGGTTTGATCTTTTTGGGTGTTCGTGGTCATATTGACATATTCCAACTGGGTCCCGCAGACTTTGAGCCATTTGAAATGTAATGGAGAATCTGTTTGTTTTGGACGGATATTGTTTTCCCGGAAAATCTGTTTGTTTGGGCGGGTATTACTTTCCCGGTTAATCTGTTGGCTAAAAGATATGACCTTTAGTTTTTTACAGGCCAAAAAAATACTCTTTTTGAGTCAAATAGAGAAGAAGAATTTTTAGATTTATGCGAGACATGTTTACGCATTACATTTGTTGTTTTGTTACATTTTTGTTTTTGTTTTAACAGAACAATATTTCCTAGCAAAAAAGTCCCAAACTTGGTTGTTTTTCACCTTGGTCATTGTACTGTGAATAGAGATATTGTTATGTATCATGTACTGCTTCTGCTGCATTTTGCTCCTAATTAATAGAATATTTTTTTGGGTTTGAAGGGAGCTGCTGGGCTTTCTCAACTGTTGGTGCAGTGGAAGGAATAAACAAGATTGTGACTGGTGAGCTAGTCTCTTTGTCAGAACAAGAATTGGTGGATTGTGATAGATCATACAACATGGGATGCAATGGAGGTCTCATGGATTATGCCTTTCAATTCATCATCAACAATGGTGGTATTGATACTGAGGAAGATTACCCTTACCAGGCTGTTGATGGTTCATGTGATCCCAACAGGGTATGCATCCAATTCATCATCTTAGCTTTCATTGTATGCACGAAAATTTCAGTGTGTTAATATTCTTTTGCTTTTATGCAGAAAAATGCTAAGGTTGTGTCCATTGATGGGTTTGAAGATGTTCCAGAAAATGATGAGAAATCCTTGAAGAAGGCTGTGGCACATCAACCTGTTAGTGTTGCCATTGAAGCTGGTGGCAGGGAATTCCAACTCTACCAGTCGGTAATGCCTCTATCTTATCTTTTTTTGTTTTTTTTGGCCAATGCCCCTATCTTATCTTAAACTGTATTTGTGCATGTATAGAGTAATGTTCTCTTGCCCTGTGAACTTGATTAATTAATAATGAAATTATATCACAATCTGACAATATAATTAGCAAATTAACATCTTCGATATCTGACAAGTTCCAAATTCTTCCTATTCAGGGTGTCTTCACTGGACGCTGTGGAACAGATCTAGACCATGGTGTGGTTGCTGTGGGGTATGGTACAGAATATGGTGTAGACTACTGGATTGTGAGGAACTCATGGGGTCCCAGTTGGGGGGAGGCTGGTTACATCAAGTTGGAGCGCAATGTGGCCACCAACACTGGAAAATGTGGCATAGCTATTGAGGCATCATACCCTACCAAGAAGGGTCAAAACCCCCCTAGACCTCCCCCATCCCCTCCATCTCCTTCTCCTCCAGTGAAGCCCTCAACTGTTTGCGACGATTACTACTCATGCCCTGAGGGAACCACATGCTGCTGCACCTATGAGTATGGTAACTTCTGCTTTGGATGGGGATGCTGCCCTCTAGAGTCCGCAACCTGCTGCGATGACCACTACAGCTGCTGCCCCCAAGAGTACCCCATTTGTGACCTTGATGCTGGGACTTGCCGACTGGTAAATCTTAGTTGCATTTTTCTTTATGAACCTGTCATATGTGACTTCCCTTTCACGATACATGCATGTTGTAAAAGGAAGTTCAGATATGACAGGATCTTACAATAATTTTTGCCTGCTGTGCTCCTTTCCATTTTTTCTGATATTGTGTCTCTTCTGCTAAAACAGAGCAAGGACAGTCCATTGAGTGTGGAAGTGTTGAAGCGAACTTCTGCAAGAACCCACCGGCATCACCATGAAAAGAGTGCTTGAGAATTTAAAGAGTCAAATGGGTGGAGGAGGCAGTAAGTAAAGTTAGTTTGCTACTAGAAAAATATGCATACACCCATCATCCATTGGGAGGTTTCATGAAGGAAATGATTTTTTTGTGTGCATTGAAATGTCAGTTGGTGCGCTCCCTATTTATAGTGTGGATTCAGTTCTTTTTATACTTAGGATATTTATTGTAGATAAAACTAGTTATGTAACCAAATCAAAAAAAAGGGGGAGCTGCCCTGTCATTTAATCTCAATATATTCAGTTCTTTTTTAATGTTGCTTGTTGCTTCCCTCTCCATAATAAGGTTTCACATGCTTTATCTTTGGTGGCAATGAAATGGTGGTACAAACTTGAGTATTTTGAAGGTGAAGAATGGTGAAAAGACTAACTTCAGAGAGAATTATTATTCAAGTGGACGCAGAATTTCTATTCTGCTTCACATACAACTGAAAAGTTAATCATATGGTTATGTGGGATTTAATCCCTCTGAAGGCTTAAAAGTTAAACAACTATCCGAGCCGTAGTTTGAATCTTCTATTTTTGGGTTTTTTTTTTGTTGAAATCTTTTATTTGTATTTTGTGTTTATGATCAAATATAGATCTGAAACACTAAAGCAATGCCGTTTTGTTCATGACCATAACATCAACACAGAAATTTTATGAACTATAAAATACGAATCAATCTGAAATCTGAGGCATCATATTGTGGTTGGGGCCCTTGGGGGTAATAGAAGGAAAGTACTAATATTATATCGATTAATCCTTTTTCAAATTCCCTTTCAATTTTTTTTTTATCCCCAATTCAATCTTAGATTTGTAACCTATTTATGTAAGGATTAACTTATATTATTATATATATATATTTTTTCTACAATATTAACCTATATTCACAAAACTTGAAGAACCATTTTTAAAAAAGAAAGTGGATAAAAATGATACAAAAAAAAAAATCATGGACCAACTAAGGAAAAACGTTAAAATAAGTGGACCAACGGTGCATTTAAATAGGATAAGTAGAAGGATCCTCAGTGGAGAAAATATTTTATGGAATCGTTCTATATATTTTATGAATCCATCTCTCATCACGTGGCAAGTCAAAAGAGATACAACATATGTATATAAGTGTTTCAAAGAAATTTAGCCCTTGCATCAATAAAATTTAAAAACCATTAAAACAAATTGTTCTTTTCTTGTGGGTCTATATCACAAACAATGACCTTTATTTTTCATTTCAATCACGTTGGCTCCACTCAATGATTGAAAAACTAGACTTTTATCATAAAAATGGAACGGATAAAGGGTATTATTTAGGAAGAAACTAATGTAGAATGATCATTCTAAAACATTATTTTAGTGATGTTAGCTATGGAAGCAAAAGAATTATTGCTTCTACATTCATTGAATATCGATGACTATCCAGTCTTGTAGACTTGTAGTAGCACTTAATTATTATTATTTTTTAGAGGAGGTCCCGAATTAAAATATCATGAACTCGATACCCACAAAATCTTCAACCAATAAAAACACCCACCAAATCAATATAATGCATTAAGAGATATATAACTCTAGGCTAAAACCCTAAGGTGGTTACAAAATAGTTGGTGATACGGAAATTGTATAATACACAAATAAATTCAATCGATCCACAAATCTAGAGCATAATATAAAAAGTAAAATTATTCAGACCAAAAAAAATAAAAAATAAAAAAATAAAAAGTATTAATATGACATACAAATGGATAAAGAATAGAATTTTTCGTTACCTAAAAAACGTTTGGTAATTGTAATTTGTAGTTCGTTAATAATACTAATGCTTTATCAGTTTTATCCACGGTCCACGTTTTACCGCTCTATCCCCTACAGTTTTATCGCCGTTAGATGACGATTTAGCCCAAACATCTTATCCGTAATCAGACAGTCGGTGCCAAATCAGCACCGTCCAATGCGTTGACCAAACAGGATGCACGTGAAACGATGGAGCAAAGACCTTGATAACCCGCCCGATTACCATGCTCCAATCTCTTCCCCACTTCTCTCTCTCTCTCTTTCTCTCTCCTTCTGAAACCTAGACAGGCTACAGGCCCTGATCAATTCCCTTGTAAGAGATCCCTGCACTTCTAAATTCGGGCTGTTAATCAGTAAGATTGGGTCCTGGCCGTAGATCTAAAATTTCTTTGATTTGTCACTTAGCTCACATTTTTTTTTTTTCATGATGAGTATTTTCGTCAAATTTCATTTTCTGTGTTTAATTTATGTCTGTCTTGTTTATGTTGAATCTTGTAGCTCTTTCGTTTCGACTGAAATATAGTTTCTCTGTTTTTCTTCAATATGCATAATCATTTATTTATGCGTATATATTTGGAAATGTGTGTATGTATGTATATATAATTTAAAGAATCGTGTTTGAATTGGAAACATTGTCTTTGAGTTCGTAATAAGCTGAAGCAGTGGTTTTATTTGGTTAAGCATGTGAAGGGCAACATTTTTAGACTATAACTGTACTAAAAAATGGAGAATCATATTTATTTAAGAAAAATGGGCTTTGGTTTTGATGGTTGGATGCTGAGAGCAAGAATTCTTGGAAATGTAGCCATTAAAATTCAATGTTTCTACTCGGGGGAGAGCCAATCTATTGAAATAGTGTTTTAAATTGTGGGGAAACCTGTTTGTGAAACCATTTTTTCCCTGTCATATTGAAATGTTTAAGCTTTGATATTTATTTATTTTAAGTTTCAATTCCTATTCACTTTGACATAGATTTATATAGGGTCTGTATACATTCCCAGAGCAATTAAGGTCATGTCTTATTTTTGGTTTTTGTCATATGAATTCGTGGAGTGAAATTACTTGCCTGATCTTGCATCATAAATATTAAGTGTTAGTTCGATACTACAAACCAGGACAATCTATGTAATTGCACGCTTCTGTTTCTCTCTCAATTTTTTTTCCCTGTGTTTTAGCCCATAGACACAATAAGAATGACTAGAAAGTGAGAAAAACAACGAAGAAGGATTGGAATATTTTGTCTGTTTTTTAATAAATTTTGTTATATATATATTTTTAGTTGGGAAAAAGTCCATGATTAATAGTTGCTATTGCATTACTGCTACATAGATGTTTTTTATGATGGGTTTTTGAACCTTATTTTCAATCTCCATCAGGATCCCTGGGTTGTAGGATGGACTCAGAATCTGTTGATTCAACAACTTCATCTCCAGTTAAAGCTCCTCAGGCACAGCCTCCTGCTTCCACAGACTCTGGATCAGATAATTGCTCTAGTGATGTGCCATCCAAGCAATCTTCTAGTGGCTTAGCATCATGGGCCAGAAATCTGAAAATTCCTCAGCCAGTAGCACCAGCACAGGACAACTCTCCATCTGGGAATGCCGGACAATCAACTTTTGCACGGTTTACCAGTGGGTTAGGGTTGCGCTTGTCTCCAAAAGCTTCATCGGCTGATGATGGTTCCGATGCAAGTTCAACTTCTCTGCAGCCTGGTTTTATTGGAACAATTACCAAAGGGATAGTTGACTCTTCTAAGAGTGCAGTGAAGGCTGTTCAGGTTAAGGCTCGGCATGTTGTCTCTCAAAACAAACGAAGATACCAGGTGGGTCTCTTATTGTTGATTTCTTTTCTGTGGTCTTCTTTTTATAGTAAAGGTCATAAATTTGTTTCTAATATAAAAAAAAAAAAAAAGTCGACCACAAAAAAAAGTAGACGGGTCATAACGTACTTTCCTTTTGCTTATCTCTCCATGGTCTCTGTCATTTCAAAACAAACCAAGATATATCTTGATGATATAAGTTTTTTTAATACTTGTATAACCTTAATTTTCTGTCTTTTATATAGGAAGGAGGATTTGATTTGGATATGACATATATTACAGAAAATATTATTGCCATGGGATTCCCTGCTGGTGATATGAGCTCTGGGTTTTTAGGATATGTTGAGGTGAGCAAGTTATCAGTAATCTAAATCTGACTTCACTTATCCTGTTCTATTATGTAACCAGCATTCAGCCTACCTAATATGTAATGCAGGGCTTCTACAGAAACCACATGGAAGAAGTGATTAAGTTCTTTGAAACTCATCATAAGGTAATAATGCATGTGTCGATGATCTATATATATATATATATATTTTTTATTTTACTTCGGCTTTCATAGTTAATATCCTCTTAATGCTTAATCTTTATTTCATTTTTACAAGATTTGATATTGCCATATGACGATCAGTTATACTTGAGCATTTAGATAAAATCTCTCCCTCATTCCCTTACTCCCTCCTTTCCAAAAGGCCTCATCTAACTGCCTGGAAGTGAGTGGTTCTCATTTCATTTAGCATTTTTCACAAAGGCCACTCATGCATTCTCCACTTGATCATTTGAATTCATAGTGGAGTAACTACCACAAACTTTTAAAGAAACAAAGAATATGTTTTGGCATGTGCAAGATTGATTTGTTGCTTGTAGTGGATGTACCAAATATAACTGTAGCAGAGCAATGTAATTTTGAGCTCTATTCACCTTTAGATCCTGCTCTAACATTTTGTCATGAGAAAGTTGGTCTTATGACACACAGATACACATGCAGACAATTTCCCAAGCAGAATTTTTATCTGTTTAATTTATGTACGTAAAGTATTAGATCAGGGTAATATACTAGTGTATTTACTTGGAACTGCTTGAGTATTCATCTAGATGAAGTGAAACTACTTACACCCTTACTTATTTACTTTGTTAGTCAAAGAAGGCTGCTTTTGTCATTAGCTTTTGCAAGTAGCTTTTGCAATATGGTTTGATTGCTTTTATATATTGTATTCATAAATTTCATATGGAGTGTAACTGCTTACACCCTTTCTTGATATACTTTGTTATTCAATGAAATGTACTGAAGCTTCTGTCATGAGCTGTTGAGATGGTTTTGGTTGCTATTATATATCATATTCATACAGTATATTGGTAGAAAATAAATATCATCATTATTGTTTTTTTATATATTGGAATATCTCATCTTGGGAAATGTGCAGGACAAGTACAAAGTATACAACCTTTGTTCTGAAAGGCTGTATGATGCATCATTATTTGAAGGAAAGGTGAGTCATGATTGGTCACTTACTTTTATTTAAATTGTTCAATTAGTAATCTGAATAGTCAAAGGACTTGAGGTGTGGCTAGTTTATTAATGGGCTTGAAAAATAATGGTATTTAACTTGAACTCTCTCAAAGAATAAGCTTGTCTTTATTTCTTGTTGTTGTGCTGTTGAAGTAATTGATGGAGAACTTAGTCATAGGAAAAAGCCTCTTCTACCTAGACTGCTCAAGAGATTTTACTACATCTGATATACAGTGGACATTTGGAGCGTATGCAAAACGAAATTTACATCTATTTTTTTGGAGGGGGGGGAGTGAGTCAACTTTATTTACAAGACCCAAGAAGAATGTCTGGTCCTTTATGGTTATAATCTATGTTGTTTGGAATCTCCACAATTATCTTATATCTTTTTCAAGGCCAGAGTTAACAGAGATTAAATACATGAAGTGCATGTGCTGTGTCCATTATTGTAATTATCAAAACAAAGGTTTTGTGACAGCTTCCCTTGTTTCATTTATCATTTTGTCTTCAGGTGGCTAGTTTTCCATTCGATGACCACAATTGCCCTCCAATCCATCTAATATCGTTATTTTGTCGAAGCGCTTATTCATGGTTGAAAGAGGACATTGAGAATGTTGTGGTTGTGCATTGCAAGGCCGGAATGGCAAGGACAGGATTGATGATTTCCAGTCTTCTTCTATACTTGAAGGTAGATTAATTCATAGTATTTTTCCAACGATATGAAAATTAATTTTGTGGAAAATTAGTTAATTTCTTGGTTTCATTATGTGTTCTGCTTAATTCTCGTTCTAGACTTGATCTCTCCCTCTCTGCAGTTCTTTCCGACTGCTGAGGAGTCTATTGACTACTACAACCAGAAAAGATGTTTGGATGGAAAAGGGCTTGTTCTTCCAAGCCAGATTGTTAGTATTATTCTCAAAATTTTATATTTTGAAAAACTACACATTCTTGAAATCTTACTACTTACCCTTCTTACATCTCATCTGTAAAGCTAATATTTTTCTGTTGTTTTCCTAGAGGTACGTCAAATATTTTGAACGTATCTTAACATACTTCAATGGTGAAAACCCACCTGGGCGCAGGTATACTTTTGGCTATGTATTCCTTTTGTAGTAGTATCTTTGACATTTTTTTGGTGAATACTATCTTGGATATTTCACATTCACACTGACATAACATTCTTTCTACACCATATGCAGGTGCATGCTTAGGGGTTTTCGGCTTCATAGGTGCCCGTACTGGGTCAGGCCCTCCATTACTGTCTCTGATCATAATGGTGTGTTTTAGCATCCTTGTTGTGTCTGTTTCCCACCTTCCCCTTCCCACTGTGCTGTCTAATGATACTCCTTTCGGCCACCAAAGTTCATTTGTTATATTCTCCTCTCTTAGGGTTAACTGTGATAGAAACCTCTTGTTACACTTGTTCTTTCTCATTCCAAGTACTATTGCACTTATTGGATGTAGAATAATGGTCTAACTTGACACTAGTAGATTCTTAACCTTTGTTATCTTTGACCAGCTAAAATTTCTCAGAACTCTGAAAAAATTAATTACATGAACTGGGGACCTTTCATTCAACTTTGCTGCATGGATACCAAATAATCAATAGCTCATTGGCATATTAAGAGCCAGCCTTGAGCTGGACTCCACATGTATCTCATAATGTGTAACTAGTTTATTTATTTTGAACCATGTCTTGCTGATAGTTGTATCAAACCTCATAAAAGTGGGAAAACCATGTCCTTTTTTTCTTTTTTTTATGCCTTTGAGCTTTAATCTCTGCATAGGTTTAAAGTTCATATTTACTGACTTATTGTCATGCTTATAGTTGGTTTTTCGTTAATGCTTTGACAGGTGTTCTCTTCTCCACAAAAGAGCATCCAAGAACTAAGGGTCTTTCGGTAGGTTTATTCAATAATAATTAGATAAAAGTATTAAAAAAGGTTCTTCCTTTATTCTTATAGTAATCTTTTGAGCTCTCCACTATCCTTTTACTAATTTGGGGTTTTTCATGTGAATTATATCAACAGCCAGAAGATTTTTGGTTTAGTGCTCCAAAGAAGGGGGTTATGGTATTTGCTCTTCCGGGGGAACTTGGATTGACAGAGTTAGTTGGGGACTTCAAAATCCATTTTCATGACCGTCAAGGAGATTTTTACTGGTTTGTAAACTTCCTCCCCATTTGTTTATTCTTTCTGTGACTTGAAACTGATTCTTTTTGTTTTAATAGTTGTTAATATTATTTGTATTTTCAGCTGGTTGAACACGACAATGACAGAAAATAGAAAAAATTTAGGCACCAATGATCTGGATGGGTTTGACAAGGTATATATATCTTTTCTTTATTGTGCAATGTAGTTTCTTCCATGAAAGAAGATGTAGTGATTCATATAAATCGCTTAATGGTAAATGCCCAAAATAAATCCTATTATGCAGAAAAAAGTTGTTATAGGCCCCTGCTCTAACGAATCGTAGTCCTATGATTTCATCGACCAATAAAGTTATGAAGCATATATTAATACAATTGAAATGATCGAACAATATGTGAATTAATATACCCACTGAAGTTGAAAAAATAATTAAACACAGGGGTCCCTCAATTATAGGAATTGAAATCAGGAATTGAATTAATTATTTAACTTACTCTATTAGAAGATGACGTGCCACCAGTTGGACTCAAATTGAGATGCTCTATCACTATTTCCTAAGAGCGGCGTGTCTACCGATTTCACCATAGCAGGCTTATTTGAAAAAATGAATTGTTTGCACTTGCAAAATGCGGAACTTTGGAAGCTCATTTTTGATGGTCTGCTCTTGTACAGAAGTCGGGATTCTTGAAGTATATTTGCTTTACAATATGCCCCAGACCTGGCTAAAGTAACAGATGATGGTGGGGAATGGAATGGGTTTAGGTGGTCTCAGATTAGAAGTATTTTAGTGGAAAAGGTTGCCTTGACTAGATTTAGATATTAATATTTAGATACAAGTAAAGATATTAATAATTAGATACAAGTAAAACTTGTAGGCATAGACAAATTAAGAAGTGTGCACACTCATTTTCATTGTTCCTGCACTTTGTTGTGCTTATAATCTATCACTGTTCATGAGTATCTTGTGGTGCTTGTGGGTTGAGAGAAATAGCAGTCGGGCTCTTAGTGGACTGGAGCATTCTATGATGTAGTTGAGTGCTTAGTTGTTGAGAACTAGAGATGGTAATTTTTGAAGAAATTCATAGGACTCCCTTTGCTTGTATTTGGTACGTTGATAAATTTTCTGTTTTCTATGTTCTTTTAAGTTTGTTTTTGATATTGAGGCACATTTGAAAGCTCTCTTTTTCTCAATGATTTATTAATTAACCCAAAAAAACTGGTCAACATATCTAATGCTCTTTCTGCAGAGAAAACTGCCTTCCCCAGGATTTCAGGTTGAGGTGGTTTTAGTAGATTATAATGGCAATGTTCCTACAACACCTAACACTGAAACTACCACCAAGAAACCAGATGAAAGCTCAGGTACCAGTCCTTCCTCGAATGATGGGGGTGCGGCTGCTCCACAACAAAATAGAAATCCGGGAAATCAAGATAAAGATGATGTGTTTTCGGACAATGAGGCAGAGGAAACTGGCTCTTCAAAGAGCCGACAAACAGAAGCAACAACTTCTCCAGCAGGTGGAACTGTCACCAGTACCACCACCAGTTCTGAGTCTAAAACAAAATTGGATGAAATAGCAAGTTTAACACAAGCAACTAAGCAAGTTTCTATTGGAAACATAGACTCCAAACAGGTACCTGCTGCTAGTGAATCAAAAAGTGTTGCTGCTGGCGTAAGCGTCCCAGTCGTTGAGGCTACAAATCAGGAAAGTGAATTTAAGGCAATGGCTGCTGACGCCTCTGTTTTTACATTTGGAGATGATGAGGACTATGAAAGTGAGTAAATATAGGGGGTTGACATTTGTGCATTGGACAAGGGCGGAACATATAATGGCTAAGGGCCAGTTTGGAGTTTGGTATTTTTGTGGCTGTGCTGTAAGAATAATCAGCTGTGAAGTAAAGTAGTTGCGCGATTAGTAAATCGAGCTTATAAAAATGCTGTGAGCATAAAAAGCAGTGTTAGATTGGTTGGTAAATTTTTTTGTAGAAGGATTGTGACCATGTACATTGACTAAAATGATGTTCAAAGTATTTTTTAAATTTTTACATTTCTTAAATAAAATATGTACAAAATCATTTTTCATTTGTGAAAAAATATCAACTATTAAATAAATACTCTTGTTTCCTAACGTAAATTTTCAATTATAAAATTTTCTGTACTCCAGCTAGAAAAACATTTTTTTTGGGGCTTTCGTAAATAAACATGTTAAAAGTTGTATACATTTTCTTTTCAGTTTCA
Source organism: Purshia tridentata (assembly GCA_003254885.1). NCBI lineage: Eukaryota > Viridiplantae > Streptophyta > Magnoliopsida > Rosales > Rosaceae > Purshia > Purshia tridentata. The sequence goes on from QANT01000643.1 coordinate 24,346, forward strand.
AGGTTTGAGTAGTCCATTAGAATATATACTTAGGTTCTGGGTACCTAGAAAATATGGGTTGAGTCTCAATTTGAGAATCAGATTAAGTCTTTATTTGCGCTGAAATCCTTGTTTGATTAGAGTGATATTTCTTCAACTTAAATCCGCCTTGGTCTTCTCAAATTCAATCCCTAGTTTTAAGAGTACACCTCCAACTCCAAGTTGAGCTCAATCGGTATTGAGGACCTCCAAAATGTCGCATGGAGACTGTCTTTTCGGTTGGAATGCCTCATTTTAGCATGTCACTGTTTTGGTCTAATGGAGACTCTGTCATTGTCAACTATTTATCCCTTTTCTAACAAATGGACCTCCAACCACGATGAACTTTAAGGCTGGATAAGAATGATTCAATTCTGATTTCTATATCTGTAAATTACAAGGTCAACTTGGATTGGACCACTTGCATATTCTTTATTTTTATCTTATTTCACTTTAATTTATGTGCTAACTCAATATGAAGTTGTTCTTGACCCCCAAACAAAGAAAAGAAGAAGAATTATCAAGTTTGAGTTGAAGTAGCACGTCCTAGCTTGTCGAATATGCTGATTCCTTTGTCATTTTTCACTTGTATTGTATGGTATGAATTATGACGTGGGATGAGGGAAAATTGAAAAGCAACATGGTAAGAATATAAACTACAAAACAATAATACTATTTTTACCACAGTTTTATACCACATTTATTATATCATCTTATGTATCATTATTATACTGTTAAAGTTTTTACTTATTTTAAAGATTTTTATTTTTATATTTTTAGTGTCTAATACATGAATACCATGTAAATTGTTATATAAGGTAGTATAAAATTATGATATGAAAATATGGTAAGTGTAGCATTGTTAATTACAAAACTAAAAAACAAATCAACAAAATAATAATTATTCAGACGTGAATTCTCCTCCCAAATAAAAACTATACCATCCATTGTGAGTGCAAAATGCATGACCACTTCACCCTTATGGTAAGAAAAACTTTTTCCTAATTAAAAGGTGTTTTAGGATTGAAAATTATGTGTATACATCCTGATATTATTGCGAGTAATTACCATATGTTCAAATTCGAATCACCATCTTTACACGAGAAAAGAAAAGAAAAGAAAATTAATTAGTCAAAGTTGAAAACCATGGATGGTAATACCATCCATATTGTGAGTTTAAAAGGCTTGGTCAAATTGATAAATTTCACCCGTATGGTAAAAAGCGTTTTGGGGAGTTCATTGTAAGAAAAGGAAATTGTTTGTCTGCGACATTATTGCGAGTAATGCAAGCAGACGTGTCTATACCATAATGACTTCAAAACGAGTCTTTGCTACTTCCACGCGCTTCCTATCACTATTGACAATCCTCTATGTCTATGCCTCCTTTTTTTTTTCTTTTTTTTCTTTTTTTGCCTCCTCTGAAAAGTGAGATAACGTTCACGCTTACCAATTCCTTATCCGGCTTCTTCCTCGAACTGGTAAAACTGTAAAATTCCAGAAACCAAGCAAATCACATTAACGTGTTTTCTGTATTAACTTTCCTTTTATATTCTCAATATTAATATTTTTAAGAAAGTAAAATTAAAAAGTTAAAAAAAGAACGCGGAATAGGAAATTATAAAATAGAGACCTTTTGCCTTTTGAGTAGACATGTCAATGTTGAATCCGAGCTTGAAGCCAAAAATCTCGTCTACCTCCTCTTCCTCTATGTCGATTACTAATATTCAAGGCCAGCTTCTTGAGGTCACAGGTATGATTCCTAAGTCCCTACAATTTTTATTTTCTTGTCAAATTATATAATTCTTAAAAATTTCATCATAACCCATCTGCATCTTCTTCTCGTTCTCGCTTTGTTTTTTGTTTCCTGTTAATTCTAAGTTTTTGTGATGTGGGTTCTTATTATTTTTGTTGGCGCAGTAATTGGTTGCAACAAATTGAAAGACACAGAATGGTTTTCACGGCAGGATCCGTACGTCTGTCTTGAATATGCTAACACCAAGCACCGTACCAGAACATGCACAGGTATTTTATATCCTATAAGCTTGATGTGAATTTGCTCTAATTCTTTCTTTTGTTTCTGGGTTTTTTTTAATTTTTAATCTGAACCTTCAAATCTGAAATTGTACTCAAACCCTGTTGGTGTTTTTGGTACAGATGGTGGTAAACATCCCACATTCCAAGAGAAGTTTGTGTTTCCGCTGATTGAAGGTCTTAGGGAACTGAATGTTGTGGTCTGGAACAGCAATTCTGTCACATATGACGACTTTATCGGCGAGGGAAAGTAATTGAATCTAAACTTTGCGCTTGATATCTCAATTTTGACACTTCTTTTAGAGACCCTTTTGGTTATTATCAAAATTCTTTAAGTTTGCTAATTGGATTATTTGGTGTGTTATTGTTTTTATTTTCAGGGTTCAAATTCAAAAGGCTCTTTCACAGGGTTACGATGACAGTGCTTGGCCTCTTCAGACTAAAACTGGCAGGTAACTACAATAAGTTTGAGCTCATGATTCTTTTCTTTGTAAAATCTAAATGGTTTAAAGAGGGCACTTACCAATTTCAATATATTATGCATGGAGGTATTGTTATAATTCTATCCTGTATATCTTAACCCTGTCGTTCTAGTTGGATATTAGAAGCATTCATGTTGCAGAACCAATGTGTTGACTCTTCAATTACTATTGCTTAGGATTTCTTGTTACTCCTTGTTTCATCTCTACTTGGTCCAAATTTTCAGTGCAAGGAGCTAGTTTATTGTATACCATGCATGTTTGAGTCAATTTTCTTTATGAATGAAATGCCTTTTTCTCCCTTCTGGATTGTTCTTGTCTAATATGTTCCTGAATCAATAGACATTATTCTGTTGCTTTAGCATCACATTGTATCCCTTCTTTAGGTTTTTTATTGTTTTAGCATGATGAGATAGATTAGTTTGGGTCTGCATTGCATTAGATGGATTAGTTTAACCAGCTGGGCGTGGTGGTACTATTATTTTTCAAAGTTGGATTGTGAATAGACGATTATTACTTTATTAGTTGTTTTAGGAGCAGAGCAACATGGAGTGAATTGTGTAACCACCTTCCATGTGTACACTGGAACACTGGTGATTGGCAAAAATGAATCACCTGCAAGAAGAATAATGTCCCAAACATACAATAATATTCATGCAACATCTGTTTCCAGGGTCTCACTGAAATACTCAGGCTCTACAAGCGAATAACTAGTTTGAATTACTGTCGTATGATTTTGTTTTGGATCTGTCTATCTTTCAATACTTAGTATCCTTCCTTACCTTTCTAACAAAAGCATGGAATTGGTGTTTGAATATAGAAGTTTGTCAAGCTAAATGTCCCTTAGTACTAATCTTTTTACTATGTTTTTGGGAAATATTCTTTTACATTGAAGAATTTTTAGACTTTTGACAAACTCTTTTCCACTGTAGATATGCAGGTGAAGTGCGGCTCATAATGCATTATGCAAAGACCAATGTAAGTTGCATTTTTTCCCAAATTATAACTGGGTGATTAACAGTATGCTTTTGTTTATATTCATATTAATTACCTATCCAACTGAATTACTGTGTTTGGGTCACTGCAGAAACCATCAGCAAGCTATGCTCCATCTGCACCACCATATGCATCACCACCTGTACCACAAGGTCATCTATACTCAGCTTCCCCGCCCTCAGTTCCATCTCCTTATGCACCACCAGCATCTGCACCTTACCAACCACCACCAGCAGGCTACCCAGCTCCATCTCCCTATCCTTCGTACTCACATAATTCAGCCGGGTATCCACCACCCCCGTATGGTCCCCCTCAGCCAGGTGCCTATCCTCCCTCACCGTACCCACCAACGTCTTCTGTATACCCTTCTCCATCTACATATCCTCCATCCACATATCCTCCATCTACATATCCACCTCCCCCACAATCATCACCCTATTATCCTCCAGGTAACTTCATTTTTTTGTTTCATACTTCTTGCTGCTAATATTCCTGCCTCATCATATACTGACTCTGTTTTTTGCTTTTCAATTAGGTCCTTTTCCTGGAATTTATCCTCCACCACCGTACTGAGATAGAGCTCCTCCATGCCCAAGTGAATAAGCAATTGATAGATGTAGTGATAGCCAGGACGAACATAGAAGGGACTAGTAGGGGCCATGTCCCCTGCAAACTTGTGAAAAAAAAAAAATAATAAAGAGGACATATATAAGCTGTAGAATACCATTGTGTTGACCATGTGTGTCACTAGATCTTTTTGGTTATGGTTAATACAATTATTTTCCGTATTTAATTACTTAATATTGCTTTTATTTTTTTGTTGATTGGGGATCCGAATTATTTTGTATCTTATTTTCTATTCAATTTCGTTTTCTCATATTTACACTTGAAAAAAAACTGCAACTATTGGTGATTTATTCTTGTATTTTTTTTTTTTTTTTAAAACCAGACTTCTCAAAGCCCAATTTCTTAGTTAAAAACACTCTTAAACATCTAAGTATACAATTAGAATCATATTTCGGTTGGTAGGTAGTCATTTTTCACTCTTAAACTTTTAGTTGGATGGAATGAATCATTTTTCACTTACAAACAATGAGGTTTAATGATTTGAAGAGCAACATAGACTTGTTTGTCATGATTTCTTTTTTAACCTTCAGGGTGAACATAAATTGCTTGTCCATGCACTGATGATCACACTGGAATATCATCACTGCAACTAATGTTTTCAAAAATCAAATTGATGGTCATGTAAAGTTTTCCATTATGAAGGTGATGATGAATATCTGGAAAACATGGGGTTGGAAGGATCATTACAACCTCTCAAGTAATGGTTTCATCAATGTGTTTCTCTTGAAATCGATCACTTGAGGTGGGAACCAAATTAATGCTCCACTTTCACCATTTTCACAGGACCTTTTCAATTCAACATAGTGGCCGGTTGAGCCGAATGCAGGGTGAGTCAACTTAAGGACTGGTCTAGCTCAAACTTGTCACTTCATCCAGTTTTAAAAGGGTTCTTTGATTTTGGTCAAGCCCATATGAGCTATCATTTGGGAGTTTGAAAAGGTTGCTGTGAAATGGATGGCATGATACACACTCTCAAGTGCTTCCTATTTTGAACCTCTCAAACATAATTTTGTCTAGTCTACAAAAAAAGCTGGGTGATTAGAGAAGCTTTGAAAGTTTTGCACCATCATTGTTAAATGTTAAATCTGTCATCGACTCATGTAGCCATGTAGGAAGGAGAAGAAGACATTCTGTTCCATTAAATTAACAAGGTTTTATTTGTTGGTTGATAATTAGACACTGCATGCTTATTAAACAAACTTTCTGTGAACATAAACCTAAAACTCATACAGAGACACTTTTCAATAGATTTACCCATGTACATAAGTAAATACAGGAACTAATACTTCTGAAATAATTAGTTTTCAACATCATTATCCTGATCGATATTGAGATTATAGAATCTCACATCAGTACATATTTTAAATCTTACATCACAATGTGTGATATATATAATGTGATGAATGTTTCCATCCATTGTAAGTTACTTTTAAATCAAATGCGCGCTTTAACTTTAATAGCTCATGTCTACCATACAAATGATAAACCATGCTAAACTAAAAGTGAAGAACATCTATCGATCTCAATATGAGTGGCACAGTGAAATAACATAATAATTTGATATCCCACGACAGAGACATGATTTTCATCATAATCGTCACCATCAATATTACACGATCTTATAATGAAACGAAACAAAGAAATTATTTTTTTTACTCTTTGAGTCTTTTAGATGGAACCCAATAAACCAAATTATAAAATCTGATAGACCATAATAATTAGAAATAATTGAGTTTATCAAATATATTATGACGTGGAATTTCGACGAATTCATCCAAATTATAATACATAAATCATGAATCTAACATATTATATTAATTATAGTACACTTACGTGTACGCGTTTTTATTTTCAGAAACTCACAACACCATATCAAAATGTGACCTATAACTGTTCAATATTGCAAATTACCACTATTAATTATGTGGCCAAATTGGAACGTGGATCTATCTATATATAGGTGATATGGGTGCTGGGTTCACAGATGATTGTTTGTCCACTACTTCATGGACACCGCAAGATTCAGCAGTACATACTGTAAAGGGTCCAGTGCACAGATTATATTTAAGTGGAAGAAATAGGTTTGTCATTCTGAGTAAAAGTTAATTTGGCCGTGTTTGGATGTAGAGTACTGTGGTATGTGTCCCAAACGAAAAAGGTTAAAGGTGGGGCACTGGGGCTCCATCTGTGATCACTGATCACCATGCATGAACAAAGAGTAAAGAAAACTACAGCTTAATTAATTGAATATAATAGGTCATGGGTGTTTGTGGTTAACATGTCACTATAAGACGAGGAATTGGCAGTAGAATGACTGTAGTAACTAGCCATAGCTAGCTAGTTACCAACTCTTGTTTTCTGGTTGGGGTACGTGGCCTTGTTTTATCGGCAGCTAGCGCTATATGCAGCTGGTTGCCATCGTGTATAATCATTTAGTCATATCATCACCATTGTATTCTCTCTATTTTAATTAGCTACCCCTCATGTGTGTAAGTGTGTTTGGATGAGATACAAGCATAATGTGATGAACATTCACGGGTGGACCTTTTTATATAGCAGCAATATTAATTCTGGAATAACATTTCTTTCTTGTACACGCAAAGACTAGTGTTAAAAGACAAGTAAGAGGATATATAGATAGAAAACTTCCATTAAGGAACTCGATCCCTTATTTAAATCTAGTACGTAGTACTGTTAACTCTAATATAAATTTAAGAGTTTCTTTAAATAAGCTAGTTTAAAGGAAATTTATAGAGTTAGCCCACTATATATTATAGTTTGATAATCAAAATCATTTACTTGTTAAGTCACTAGACTCACTATTTATAAATAATATAACATATCCTTTCAATTATAGTTAAATCACTTAACCAATAGTTATTATATTTGCTATTTAGTTGCTTCCTCTCCATATATAAGGAGCTTTTCATTAAGAGATTTCTAAAAAAAGTAGAATCGATCTCTTAATGAAAACTCCCAAAACATGAGCATATCTCTTACCTAAGTTACAGTATGACTATCACAAAACTTATACGTACAGATGAGTCTCATTTTTTGAGAGAGGTATGAATAAGGGTGATGTGTTAACACACACACATATATATGTATATTACTCTATATGCATATATGAAACTAATGGTCTAGCTGCTTGGGGAGTTGTGCTTGACTCAAGAGTCAAGCCTACCCTAGCTTGATTAACATTAACGCTTCTTACAAAATGGTGAGCTAGCTGAGTGATATAACTATATTGTTAATTTGTTAGGCTTCTAAAGTTCTACATGGAACTGTGACTATGTGATAGATTAAGCTTAATTACAGCTGTTTTGGAGTTCCTGGACAGTGGAAAGTGCTTGCAATTAGTGCAACATCAATAATTAATTAGGTGTCAAATTAAAGACGAATTGATCGAGTTGGTTACTGAACCCATAAGTAGTAGTTTAGCATGATTATATACAGTGATAACCACTATCATAAAGCTAGCTAGCAACCCCAAGTCCCCATATATGACAGCACCATCGGATCTATCTAGCTAACTTGAAATTCACCAAGTTACATTGTTACTGGTAATTAATATATATAGTGTACTAGCTAGTAGCTAGTTTGATGTGATGGCCATGCATGCTTACTCTATAGGTCGATAATTGGTTGTGATGGCCCCAGCTACGTACCATGAAAGCAAATTTCTCTAGCTACTTTGGAATATATATATTGAATTTGGTACCATCTAAATTTTATGACACTGAATACTACTAGCTAACCTTTCATTTTATCCAGTAGTCTTTGCAAAGTGATCAATATTTAATCCTTCAATCTCTTGAAACGAAAGTGCATGCTCTTAATCAGTAGTCTTAATTTGCAAAGTGTCAAACATCATTGAACCATATATTTCCAAACTAATCTAAATACGTGTAATTATCTATAAATCACATGTTTCAAATAATTTTGCACGAGTAATTTGAGTTGTTAATAATTGTATACTAAGAAAATAAAGCAAATGAAAACTATAGTATTCGAACTTTATCTTTAATATTACTTTGGTTTACACATTTTTTCTTTTAATTCTATATATAGCTCTTTATTTTTCACTTATGTATTACTTAAGTCTATTTCATAAATTCTTTTCACTTTTTTGTCAAGTTTAATCATATGTCAAATATTTGATCCATTTTAAAATGGTAAAAATGGTAACTCATTCATTTTTTTTTAAATATTATATACTTGATTACAATTAACAAAAAAATATAAATAAAATTAAAGAAATAAACTAAAGTAATACGTAAGTGAAAGTTCATAGCTATGTAATTCAAAAATAAAATTTGTAAACTAAAATAATACTCAAGATAAAATTCGAGTACGATTATTACATAAAATTATTAACATAACTTAAAAAGTCTTCGAAAGAAAAAAGAAGAAAAAAAAAAAAAAGAAGGGAA
>QANT01000644.1:0-17472 GCA_003254885.1 Purshia tridentata
ATACAATTTTGATTTCAGTACAAAAAAAAATTATTAAAGTATTGAACGATTAAAAAGTATAATGTTGTTTTTAAATACTGAACATTATCAGACCAAAAAAAAAAAAAATACTGAACATTATATTGTTTGGCTCAACAGGTTGTATTCGGAAGAGTGTACATTGGACCGTACAAACATGCACTCTGTGACGTACATACACGTCTAAACCTTTGATTTTGACGAGTTCGATCTCTTCAGATTTTGATGCAGACCGGTCATGAGATTTGGGTCCAAATGGATCTAAAAATACGGGACCATTTAATCCTTCATACATATTATTAATAGGGTTTACATAGTCAAAGCGTTCTCAAAATCCTCGTCTACTTCGTTTACCTTCAGGGCTCGTTTGGTTCAAGTTTTGGAGGCCTGGGAATGGGAAATCAATTCCATTCCTACGTTTGGCAAGTGCAGGGAAGGGAAATGATTTCCTGACTCAAGGGAATCTGATGCCCCTATTGGGGGGAAAATGATACCCTTGCTCAAGCTTGGGTTTTGTTTTCCTCCCTCTTGGGAAAGCATTTATTACTTATTATATTTACTAAACTAACCTTAATATTTTATTAAATTAATTAAAATAAATATTACTTTTGTTTAATAAATAAGGGTATAATTGGAAAATTATACTAGTTTCCTTTTCTTTTCCTGCAAAAACCAAACAATAGAATGGAAATAAAAAGGAAATTAGTAGTTTATTTTCCCAATATTACCAAATAGGAGAATGTAATCTTACATTCCATTTCCTTTGGAAAAGTCATAGGAATTGATTTCCTAGGAAATCAATTCCACGAACCAAACGGATCCTCAAAGTTACTCCTGATTTGATAAATTTATTTATTCACTATTAAAATACACATCTTTCTTCAGTTAGATCTATTTATACTAATTTAATATCTATATTATAGGTGACGAAGGTACAGTATCAAAAGCTATTAAAAAACTCATTCTCGAACGTATGCAGACATACCTCGTTATTTTTAATGAGAGATCTAAAAGTACAAATAAAACTTTTATTTAACAGGTATATATATTTTATCTATTTTATCTCTTTCAATAATATGTATCTGTGATAATTAATTTTTAAATTCCTTTTTCAAAATCAACATGTTGGCCCTAGTAAAAAAAATTAAGGTTAATTGACTTTAAATACCAAATTTCTAATTTTTAAATTCCTTTTTCAAAATCAACATGTTGGCCCTAGTAAAAAAAATTAAGGCATTGTTCAATACATATGATATGATTGAATATAAACAATTAAATTCATAAGAGAATAACATGGGAATAAGATGACGGATCGAATAAGTTAAAAAGAATTAAGTTTCTAACTTAAAAAATAAGATGAGAATAATGGACTAATTATAAAGAAAACTTATTTTTTATAATCTCCCAAAAATAATGAGATTAGTGGGGGATAAGTTTTCCTTTGTAAATAATTTATATTTTTCTCATCTTCTTTTTTAAGCTAGAAGATTTCTTGTGTTATTCATTAAATTCACATGAAATTAATTTTTTATCGTAATTATCTAATTATATCATATACATCAAATGAGACCTAAAAATGTATTCATCAGCAGACAATAAACAACAGTTGAAATTCAATACTCTGAATTCAATAATTGATACGATTTGATCTACCAATAAAAGGTCATAAAATAAAAGCGTGCATTTCCAACCAATATCTATCACATGAACACCAAAAACCAATATTGCACATTTTAATTAGTTCTGAAATATGATTGCATTTAAATTTCTTACATGCATCGATCTGTAAAATTGTAAAAAAAAGAACAAACAAAAAATTGAAATGTATATTTATTTTGTGGGTCTGACAGGCACATCTATGAATCATATGGTATGGAGTCTATGGATCCAAATTCCCACGTACATAAAGTTGAGATATATTGTATGAATATAATAATGATGTTGACGATCATAAGGTATATTTTCTCCTCTGGCTATGAGTGATATGTCCCCTAATCATGCATGCCATATACATGTGAAAGCTATTTAAACAATGAGATTTGTGAGTAATTAATTCCATTAATTATTTAAAATAATAAATAGTAAGTTACAGTGTAGATGTCTTCTTCCAGCCATCAGATTCAGAACCCATGGGTTGGTAACTTGGTATCGTTAATTTTAGATTTTGAAAAGGATAACTGAAATGGTATATTTGGAGATCAACGAGCTATTAGTTTAGTGATGTTTCTCTTGAGTATGTTTTAATTAAGTTCCAATCCTCAAGAAATTATGTCAGGTATATATAAAATATAAAGATAAATTCTGCTATTATATATATGTGTGTGTGTAGATATATGTATACTCACTGAGTTCAAAGGGAATGAATAAAGAGGAAGCTGGTGATGTGATTGTGAGTTAGACTGTGACAGCCTCATAGTTTCATTGGGAAGCAATGAATATGCAGTTGATATCTTGCTCAACATGATGACTGGTAGATAGCTAGCTCTGTATATAAAACTATATATATACACGAGGAAGATGATGATGATGATGATGATGATGATGATGATGGGGCTCCTCTAATGGTCTGTTTGGTGTGGAAGACAGGGAGGGAGGGAGGACCTGGAGTGAGTTTGTGAATGGAGCTACACAACTCTCTCGGCCACTGAAAAACATGGCATACTGCTTCTATTTATAATCTCAAGAATCGCAGTGAAAGGTATAAACCATGCCCATCCGACAAAAATGAGTAACAATTATGTCGAATCAAACAAAAATTCATGCTTTTTTATATTCCAAAAGATATTCATTAGTTTTTTCAATACTAAAAAATATTCATGGTTTTGACTTTTGACCAAGCCAATTGGAAACGCAGATCTAAGTGTATAACAGTTGTTTAATTATTGGCATGGGTTAAAATTGATTAGTTTTCCGGTTTTCCCTTCCCCGTATAAAAGAAAATATTCATGATTTAATAATTTTTTTGTTGGTTTTACATAATAATGACCTCTCCAGCAGGTCCAATAAAACTAAGGAAATCTCTTTGGAAATACAAACACTTTATAATTAATAGTATTATTAATAAAATGATTTTTCAAGATGCCTTGTCCCTTTTAAGGGACACCTTGTTGGTTTGACCAAGCCAATTGGAAACGCAGATCTAAGTGTATGAACAGTTGTTTAATTATTGGCATGGGTTAAAATTGATTAGTTTTCCGGTTTTCTCTAGGGGTGCACACGGATCGGTTATCTGATCCATAAACCATTATTCATATCTAATTCACAATTTGCGGTATAGCAATTTTCATATCCATATCCGATCCACAAATTCGGATATCTACAAGTTCAGATATCCACAAAATCGGATCGGATCGGATCGGATAACAGATAATATCCAAATAATAACATAAAAATTATTTAGCAATTATACAACATAAAAATCATCCCTCAAATTAATTTAATAGTTACATAACATAAAATTCAAAAATTAAGACAAGTGTCAAACATAACAAGTTCCTACTTTCTAGTAATCCTAACTATATACTATATATATTTATAACTTTTATAATAAATTTTATTGTCAAATTAATTTAAAATTTATAATTTTTATAATAGATTTTACTGTCAAACTAATTTAAAATACCCTAAACTAAAATTATAGAGTAACATAGATAGTTTATAAACTATATGGTATTATAAACTATAATAGAGGCTTTGATTTACTCTATAATAGGAATTAAACATATAAAAACATATATAAACTATATAAAAATTTAATATATATAATTTACGGATCGGATCGAATATATCTGTGGTTTTCAATATTGATATCCATATCTGATCCACAAATTACGAATTGAATCGGATCGATATCCACAAATAAGAAAGTGCAGATTGGATCGGTACAATATCCATAAATTACGAATTGAATCGGATCGGTAAGCAGATTTTCGATATATTTGTGCACCCTTGGATGGAGCTACAGAGGCTATAGCCCAAGACCAAATGATGCTGGGACTGGCCTTAGAGAAAGGCTGTGGAAAAAGGAAGAAATATTGCGAAGACCAAAAATGACTAGGACTACTGGAGCTTGCACATGGGGATATGTGCTACTGCTAGCCACCTTTGCACACTTGCCCTCTCTCTCTCTCTCTCTCTCTTTCAGTCTTCTTCATACATATGACAATTTTTCAGGCAACTTTGGTGGGACTCCAGATTTCTTTACCTCACCACCACGATTTGACTTTTCCTTTGCCTTTGCCTCCCATCCCTTCATGTCTTTACAATATTTTAAGCTATTCATTTGTGTGGAAGAGGGTGGTCATGCGTATCTTAATTTTCTGATATAGGCTGCTGCATTTGCTTTAATGAGACTATTACTAAGCAGGCTGTGTTTCTGTCCCAGTCAGGCTAAGTTTGTAAATCATAAACAACATTCAAAATGCATTAGTATTTAGTACAAGTTTAAACTTGTAGCTATATATCATGCATTTTTAAGCTAATGAAAGTATTGCATATAGTTTCAATTAAGTAGGGGAATTGTTGTATTACAGCAGTTATATATAATGCATGTGGTATACAATGGTAGTGGTACCACTTTCTCTGGCAGAAATATTTTTATCTTTAGCAATAACAGTTTGTATGAGCTTCTTTGGCAATAACTGTAAGATATTTCTTTCGCAAGCTTACAGGGGGCATATGGGAGTGAGCCAAATTCAGGTGCAGATACTGCCAATTTAGGTTCACATTTCAAGTTCTGTAGCTAGCCTGCCGCTCTCGTGTCCTATTCTCCAAGCTATTCAACCAATACAAGAACCTAGCTAAGTTTATTACTTTCTTGGGTCCAAGAACAGTAAAAGAAGAAATAAAAAAGAAACTGAGTTAGCTGGGCTTGGACTAATTGGACTATCCATTAAAAACACTAATGCTAATTCAATCTTGAAATTGGTCTGAAAATTAGATTATTATTATTATCCATAGAGGCTGATAAAAAAATGTACAGATCAGTCTACACGCCTTAAAGCGGCCCGAACAGGCAGGAAAAAGTGTGTAGGCTTAAGGACATGCATAAAGCATATACAATGATGAAACACCTAATAGACTCATACATAGTTTTCTATAATGTGGACGTACATCCCAAAAAGTCAAATATAGAAAGAGAAGCATCTTTGCAAGCTGTAATGATGAAAATCTGATATTCAAAATGAGCCCTAACTTTTGATTCCTAACTTATCCAAGCTTGGTTGGTGGTCCCTAAACCCGGCCAACTTCCTCAACAAAAAGAAAAGCAACACAAAATAACTTACATTCCAATAAATAAACATGGATTTTTTTTCTCTCTTTTTTTCACAAAAAGAAAAAGAAAAAGGTGCAGTAAACATCATCTGTTTTGTCACAGACCCTCAATGGGCACACAGCACAGCTCACAATTCACATCCTAAGAGACGCACACAATGTAAAGCTGAGGTGCTCTCTCTCAATCTGCTCCCAACCTCCCATCCCCAAAAGAGTGAAAGACCACCTTACATTTTTCTTTCCATTTTGCTTTGGTTTGGTCACTTTCTATTTTCCTACCTCTCCAAAAGAAATGAAGTTAGCTGCTTTTCTGGAGTGCCTTTCTTGACTCATTAACCATGCAATCAGCTGCCGTTGATCAAGCTGCATATTTGATGCACTGCTCTAGCAATCTCATCTGCTGATCCTAACTTACATTCTTCCTCTATCTGCATTTACCAAGTTTAAATGACACACTATATTACTATTATATTGCATACACGCACACACGCACCTTCACAAAAGCAAGAGCATTAATAAACTAATAAATGAAAAAGAGACTGTACTAGAGGTGAAACATATGTATATGCTAGCCTGCGAGCTAGGCTGCTAGCTAGGGTTGCTTGAGGTCCAAGTCAGAATGGTTGACCAGGAAAAAACAAAGAGATAAGACAGAACGGAAATTTAATAATGATAAAATAATACCTTGAGATTGAAAGAGTAAAGAACAGTGTCTTGTGAAGAGGTAATGTTGAGGTGCAAAACGGTTAGCCTAAGATCTTCCAATGAAACAATAGCTTTCATCAACTGGCCAGGCCTCCTTTGGCACTGGATCTTCAAGTTCACATGGGTTTGGATCACTGTGACCTCTATGTCCGCAGCCTCAGACTTATTCTGCGCCGTAGCTTCATCTCCAAGCTGGGTGGTGCTGCCTGCTTCCTCAGACGTAGTACTAGTCCCAATTCTGCATTGGGACAGAGACATAAACATTCCATTGGATGGCATTGCCATGGCAGCTGAACAGGAGGATGATGAGGAGCTCAAAGAGTTGTCACCATTGATGCTTCCATGGTCAGCTTTCCTCATTCTCTTTTGGGCTTCAAGGGATTGAAGTAGCTGCTCCAATTCCTTCACAAAGTCTATTGCACCCCCCACTATAGACGCTTGGTCACCCTTTAAGAAAGAAAGAAAAAAACATCTGAATAATGACACTCCAAGCTAATTGAATGATAAGAAGCTAAAGATTGACAATGTCAAAGATTGATGGTTACTCTTTGAATGTAGGAAGTGGGCATGAGGGACCTGAGAACGCTGAGATGGTCATTCATTTGGCGTCTACGGTTTCGTTCAACAGCAATGTGGGTCATGCGCTGGCTTTCCACTTCTTCTTTGTTCTTGGTTGGCCTTGTTCTCTTGCGCTTTTTTCTTTCTCTGGTGACCGGAAGAGATTTGGTGTGCTGGGTCTGCTTTACTCCGTTTTGTGTTAAGTTGGCTAGTTCTTGGTTGCACTCTGAGCTCACACCCTCAAGGCCAGAAATTGAATGTGGGTGCTGAAAGCCCTTGGCTTCCGATTTAACAGGTGAATGCAAGTGTTCAACTATGTCATGGGTGACACAGCTTTCAAGCTCTAGTGGCTGAATTTGGGTCTCCATTTCAGGCATATTGTAGGCTTTCCCTTCCCATGGTTTCTTGAAGTGTTGTAGTCTCAAAAGTGCCTGAAAGCTGGGCTCTTTCAAAAAATAAGGTGGGGAGGACTCCACGCTTTGCAACATCTGAAGGAATGGCATTCTGCTGTCTTCCAAGCTTGCTGTTGTTGAGAAGTGTGCTTCTTCTTCCTCCTCAAATCTCAAGCTCTCTGTGATGGTGGTGAATCCTTGTTGTTCCAAGCACTGCAAATCCAAATGCTCACCAAAGAACTGCAGCAAAACCATAAGCACCAGAAATAAAAAATGTGAATAAAGAAAAAAAAAGGTAAGCCCTTTACTGGGTTTCACACCTACCCTTTTCATTAAAGAAATCAAAATAAAAAAAATAAAAAAACTGACATGAATTGGGTGGGGTGGTTTCAGTTCCACCTTTCAACAAAGAAAGAATTAATAAAAAGTGGAATGAGAATAGAATGTTAAGAGGACAACACAGTGTATACCAGGTGTTAGTATTTCCTGGAAAATAACACAAGGCATTGAATGCAAAGCATTTAGAGAAGTAAATGCAGTCCATTTCTTGGTGCTATGAAAGGAATTTGAGAAAGGGAAAAGAGAAAAAGAAAGGGTAGTACAAATTGAGCAAAAGAACAACATACACTGCAGGGATTGATGGGTCCTTGGAGCCTCTCCATTAGCGCTGAGGCCTGAGCAGTAGTTGGTGAAGCAAGCAGTGCCTTAAATTGGTTTCTTCCCTTCTCTCTCTCTAGCAATATTGGCTACCAACATTCCATTGTGATGCTAACAGGAGAACAATTGCAATAAATGTAAGCCCCAAGAAGCAGAATGAGGGGAGACCCCATATGCAACTTAAAATATATTCCTTTGTTTTTCTGATGGATAGTGGAGTGAGATGCTCTTAAATAAAGAGAACAATATTTAATGCTGTGTTGCTAGCTTTGAAGAACTAACTCCTCATTGAGATCAGAAAGAGGTAGAGAGAGAGCATACTACTTGACAAGAGATTGAAATGGGCCTCCTCAGCCTCAGAGAGAAAAAGAGGGAGAGAGAGGTGAAAATGGGTTAAAAATGGTGGTGAAGAAAATGGGATCCTCAGCCTCAGAGAGAAAAAGAGGGAGAGAGAGAGAGAGAGAGAGGGAGAGAGGCGAAAATGGGTTAAAAATGGTGGTGAAGAAAATGGGGATGTGGTAAGAAACGAAGGGTGGAAAAACTCTTAAAACTGAATGAGAAGATATGCTAGATATACTTGAAACTCTGAGAGGGAGTTGGTGAGACTTAGCAGAAGAGAGAGACAGAAAGAGAGTAAGAAAGAGAGAGAGAGAGAGAGAGAGAAGGCTAGGGTTGTCTGGTTTACAAGGTCCTAAGCATTATTGGCGGTGGCAGTTTTGTCCAGCTACGCGGACAGACAGTTGTGGGGACTCTCTCTGTGCACAGTGCACAGCAAAGGAAGAAAAGCTTGCTTTGGAAAGTCATTGTATGGATTGTGTCAATCGTCTGATGATGGGTCAATCCCAATTCCGCCACATGTCCACCCAAGTCCTGTAGCACAACCCAACTCAACCCAACCCAATTCAACTCAACCCAACCTAATCCGATCCAAATTTTTTATCCATAATATGTAAGGATGCGGATTAGGTAAGTTGAAAGGTCAACTCAATCTCAATTCATATTTTAATTTTCAAGTTTAGACTTGGATTCGAATTTATGCACTGTAAATAAGTGAATCTATTACAACCCAACCTCAATTCGGATTGAGCTTGGGTTAGGTTCGGATTGTCCAATTTCTTTGAATTGGACAACCTGCAAAATTAAAGAGGGAGCTGGTTTCAACTTGTAAAAAAAAAATCTCGATAAATGTATAATATGGTAATTACCTCAATTAATCAATTACTATAGTTCAAAACTTCATATATCAACTACAAATAAAACAAAAGAATACTTTCAAGGTTTTAACATAAAGAGAAAATAATAATAACAACATCACAACTGTATCCCAACCAAACACAACTATAATATAAACTAAATATTATATCACTAATTTAAACTAAATTGTAATCTAATATATGGATTATAACATAATAGTAATACAAATCGAGTTTGGAATTTGAGATCCAGTGAAATTGAATTCTTTGTAAAGATACAAAGTCTTGGGTTGGGCTTGAACTTGGGCGAGCATGACCTTTACCCAAGTCCAACTCAAAAAATTTAGGTTGAGGTCAAGTTGGGATTCGGTCTTACTTTTCTTTCTTTAAACCTAATTTTCATCTCTCTAGCACATCACTAAGAACCTTACTACGTGCCTTAAACTGGAACCCTCATAAGAGAATTCCTGCCCGAAATGATTGTGATGATGAGTGTCCATAACCCCTAAATCCATCTTTGTAAAACTATGTTTGAGAGAGATCTGCTTAATTAAGAATTACCCAAATGATGAATTAATGTTACGAATGATGGTGCAAATTTCGATAACAAACCCGAAGCCGCATAATCATTGTTGAGCATTGAACCAGAAAAAGAAAAACAAAGAATAATAGTTGGAAGGATTGACCTTCCGAAGAGACAAAATGATGGTGGTTAACTAAGGTTTCCAAATTAAGATGCACTTGGTGGTAATACCTGTCTATGTCACACCAACCTGGCAACCCCTAACGCCTTGCTGGAGCAACTTGCAATTAACTTGGTTAACCAAAACAAAATGAGGTATAAATCAAGTTGCAAATTAACGTTGCTGTTTTTCCTTTTTCACATTGGCAATAATTAAAAAAATTGTTGGGTTGGGGGCCCTGTACCCACTAGCTGTGGCCTGTGGGTATGTTTCGTAATAAATGTGTCGGGACACACAATTTTTGTCTCTAATGGAAGTATGTGATGGGACTCGATCCTAGATTCAAATATTTAAGCACATCAAGTCAATTTTAATGTTGTATAGCTCTCAGCTCTCTAATAAAAGGCATTCTCACCACACGCTTCATCATATAAAATAAGATTGCATATTATACATTTCGATGATATTGATGTTGCCAAGCATAGCAGCTAGGCTATGGCCTAGCTAGCTTAATCAATAGAAATTAAGCTCCACATGCATGTTATTGCTTCCATTTTATGGTACATATATACCTTCACATGTAAATATATATATGTCTTTATATAAAGAAAATGCATGGCCTAGTACATATATATCTTACAACTTCAAATCATTCATTCATTCACATGCATGATATATGTGTATGCATGATTGTTTTCCTTACCTGATGTTTAAGGCACACTACAGAACCAAAACTTTTTCTCTTCCAAAAATCTAACAAGGATATATGAAAGGGCCAGGCCAGGCCTTATCGTTTTTCATTAGGTTGCTTTCAGACCACTCACAGTGTCACCTGTTCTTTAAGCATGCGTACGTACTCTGTCTTGTAAGTCGATTTTCTATCTGTTTTTGTTTTCTTATATTGAATTTTCTCTCCTAGCAAGCTAGTTTTTTTCTTTTTTGGTAACAGTAATCTTAGATGTAGCCGACTTCATTTCTTTCTATATGGTACCAAGCTTGTAATCCAACGGTTAATTAGCTCACTCCATCAGAAACTCCATTTGCACAACTCATAACGTGGCAAATGAAGTATACACGTATGACTACTATTTTTGTTTGTTGTTATTCTTTTTTGTTTTTTTTGTTCAGTGCATGTGTGATACAGTACTCCAAGTTCAATTGTATTTGGTTGAGTCGCTCTTATATCGTTATGTGATTAAGGGCTTCAAAATATATTGGAAGAGGCTCATGAGCTTAGATATATATTTTGTTGTAAGGCTTAAAATACACAGAATGTGTGATGCATATATATATTCTCTTAAGATTGAACTCTAGACTATATAAATGATTATGAAAAGCTTCAATATATTATTACCACTATGAAATGGATATTAGGAGTTTGAGTGTGGAACGTACACATGTATCATGGTCTCAAAATTGATTGTTGTGTATTGGACCAATTAAAACAAGGCAACTCTAAGAATATATTGCAGCAACTACATATTATAGCTTCTAAATTTAAATCATATCAATATGAATACATGCCAAAAGGGGAAAATTCAAGAATTGATATGAGCTGATATTGAGTGATGTCTATTAACTAGAACAACATTAACATGCAGTTTAGGAGCTAATCAAAAGACATGCTTTTACACGAGTATTGAGAACAAGAATTCAAGAATGGGATACGAAAATTACCAGGAACAAGGCAACATAGTAATCTTCGATTGTAAGCATAATATTCCATGAAAAAAGGCACATACCCATTTCCAAGAAGCCAACACACTAGTATGGCCGTATACCTCCCCTTTTAATCACAAAAAATGTATATCAGAAACTACTTGAACAAATAGAGTTACTCTAGTTGCTTACAATTTCATTCTAGCTAAAGAAAACAAAAGAATATTTACAAACCTTAAGCTTAGCAGGGGATCCATATTCATCAAGGTTTGCCATGAATTCTTCCTTTCAACCAAATTCCCTACAAGTTTTATTATGGCAGATTAACACTCTCATACGTAATAACATATATAATATAAGATGTGTGGAAATTATTCATGGTTGAATAATTTAAATTGATTCTGTCTAGCTATTCCTCTGCAATCTAGTTGGTCCTGTTAAATTGATCAGTATAATAACAAGACTCCAACATTAAATCCTAGTTAGTGTGAATCTGCCACTAAGTGTGAATTGACCAATTACAAAACCAATTATCACTAGATATGCTCTAAGGCAGAGCATGGCATATTCACTCTTGCAACCACAATTAATCACATGAAAAATTATTGGAAACTAACCTGTAATGCAATGAAGATTTCAATTGGTGCCTTTACTGTTTCATATACCAGTATTTTCTTAGTCACTAGCCAAGGCCTACAGAGCTCACTTAATATGGCCTAAAATATAGAAGTCTTACAAGAAACAAGCTTTAGACCACAGTAACAGAAAAAATATGCTATAGGGCATAAATTTGAGACAAGTTGCTTACCAATACAAAAAGTGGCTATAGCGATTCAACTTCAAGAAATCGCAAGGGGAGTTCGATTCGACTGGGTGATGGCACCAAATGGTTCAGCTTAAGGAGAGGAAGCTTTCAAGGGTGGTGAGGAGCCGCTACGCCGCAAAAATTACAAAATCGCCGGCAAGGGCCCGTAGACTATTCTTCTTCTAAACGCCGCCTATGGTGGTTGATAAGACAAAGTAAATACACCCATGTGCTCGCCGTGATGAGGGGAGGAGGAAGAAGATGGTCTCATGCCTCGTCATGGCTGGAATCGAAAAACCCACCGGCGAGGGTTTCGAACTTGTTTGGGTTCGATTCAGATATTTGGCTGGGATTCAAAGGAAGAGAAGGGTAGGGAAGAGAGAGGAGAAGGAGAGGAAAAAGATGGGACCGGTTTCGTCGCCGGCCGCTGCCGGAATTAATTAGTTTTTTTATATAAATGTTAATTAAAATAATTAAATTTAAATTTAATTAATGTTCGGTATGGTATGGTATTGGTCGGTATTCGTTTCCATACCATTTGAGATCGGTACGGTATGGTTTCGGTATGGTATAGGGATCGGTATCATTTTTCGGTGTGAAACTTGACACGGAACGATATGGAATCGATATGGAACGGTATAGCGGAATGAAGTGCCCACCCCAAGTTTTAATGAATAGTTGGATAAATTTTAAAACTTAAGATATCATATTTAAAAACCTGGCCATGTATCTGATATCTAAACTATTATATATATCAGTTTTTCAAAAATAAAATTACAACCGATATTTAAAACTTAACTATATCAGTTATGCATAAAACTGATATATATGAAGTGATATCTATGAGCTTTTTTGTAGTAGTGAATTCAAAACTCACCCATAGTCCTCTTATTCTTATCAAAAGAGGAAGGTAAGTTGCGTTTGAAAAAACATGAGAGAGAAAACTTCCATACGCAAGCTTGTGGGAGTTACTGTTTTTTGAAATGAGAAAGTGGCCAGAAGTAAATTGATCACATGGTTTAGACTTTAATGACTAATCACCCGACTCCCACTTTTTCTCCAAAGTTCTCTGACTTTTGAAGTAAGTTGATCACATGGTTTAGACTTAATGACTAATCAATCAACTCCCACTTTATCTCCAGAGTTCTCTATCTTTTCAATCTCATCAAGTGTCCAGCCAATTGATTTGCCAATTAATTCCACCACCACATACATTATTCTCAATCTCTTTATTTGATTTTTAATACCACATGCGCAGTCGTAATTCTTTATTCCATTGTTGGCAACCCCTCAATCTAATTGATCTAACTTAATATTCAAGACCAAAGTGATGCCACATGTCCATGCCGCTGGCCTCATCTCCACTCCACCATCCGATTAATCTTAAACCAAAGGCTAAGATTAATACATCTCATCCTCTCCAATTTTCTCATTTTTTCACACTCTTTCAACTTTAATAAATCACCAAAATTACATTAGAGTTCTAAAAAATACCGTGAAAAATACAACGTACTCGTAGTAATGAATACTAATTTCTTATCTTCAATTTTCAAAATAACCAAACACGTAAATTTTCTACAATATCAAAATTTTTGGATCCTCAAACTCTACACCCCTTAAAAAAAAAAAAAAAATTGTTAGGTCCAAAAGTTGTTTAATAAAAAGAAGTAATAAGAAATAACGGAAGCAGATTAAAGTCTCTAGTTAGAAAAATAATGGTCTGGTGATGTGATAAATACTTGATCAATACACCACAAAAGCTTAGGCCCCCTTCCAAGAGTCGAACCTTGGATGTGGAGTTGGCTTTGATACCAAATGATAAGTACTTGACCAATACACCACAAAAGCTTAAGCTGATATGGAGCGGAAGATCTAAATATTTATACACTTCGTACAGAACATGGCCACATCCCATACTAGGGCCACATACAATCCTATCCCATACTAGGATTGTAACATGATGTGGTGGTCAAATTTTGTATACTGACCAAAATGGATGAATACGTTTTGGCAATTTATTTTGACAATTTACTTTTTCAAAGAAAAGCGAATTGGGAAAACTGACACGCCCCGACCCTCGGGCACGTGCCTAAATTGCTGAAAACTGATAACTGAAATTTATTCCTGAAGCTGTGGGCCCTTTTCTCTGAAACTGTGAGCCATGAATAATAAAATAATTTCCTGAAATCACGGTAACTTTACAAAAGCACGTTTATAAAAATAAGCTGTAAAACTTTTACATAAAAATGAACTGTAAAACAACTTTCTGAAACTGCTGCTGGTCCCACTGCCTCGTCTTCACTCCACCGTCTCCTCAGCCTGCACGCCTGCAAAACCAAACCCTGCACCCAACCACAGGTGCACCGGGTTTACACACAAACCCGGTAAGCTCACTAGAGCCCGTATGAGTGAAATCCAACTGTAACCTCAAATTAACTGAAATAAAATAATCACACCACAATCCATCTTAATGCCTCAAATCACAATCAAACCACAAATACAATTCAGCAATCACAGTCCTCAACTGGATCACCAATCCTCTAAGCCAATCCAATTCACTGTGATCCCTAATTCCTCAAATATCCTCCATTTAACCTCTAAACTGAGATAACCTCGAAACCATCCACGAGATCCTTACTTGGGATCCAACTAGATCCTCCAACTGGGATCCACTAATCCTCGAACAATAACCACTGATCCTTATTTAGAATCCAACTTAATCCTCAATTGATACCCACTGTTACTCCAATCTCTTACTTAAGCCTTTAACCTCCAATAATCCTTAACACCTCGAGATCTGCAATCCTAATTTCCGTACCCCTCTTATCTAGCAAACAACAACCAATCACACAAAGCAAACAAGGCAAGCAATTAACTGGACCAGAAAGTTAACTGAACTGAAATAAAATTGATCTTAAGTTCACTCACAGTTTCCCGCACGAAAAGACTGAACTACCCTTCGTGCCCTTTGTGGCTCCTTTGCACGGATTCCAAAATCCGGCAGCACAACGGCATCGGAAACACAATTCCCGAGCCGAGCACACCTGTTAAGACCAGACAACCACCAAATTCACAAACAAGCCAACAAACAAACAAAATGAGCGGGAGCCACCACACATGGTGGCTGCCCGACTCTCGGAAAAACACTCGAAAAGTTCGGAAGCTCACCCACAGGCTCGGGTGGTTGGCCCGAGGCCAAAAACTACTGAACGGTCACTGGAACCCCCACACGCGGCGGGTCCCACGACGGTCAACGGCTAGTCAACGGCGGTCAACCTGCCAAAAGTCAAAGTCAAGCTTAGCTGAAACAAATTACACAGGCACGTAGAGAAGATCGAGGGGATCGATTCTCGAACCTGGGTCGACGGCCAAAAGTGGCCGGAAACTGACGAAACTCGCCGGAAAAGCCGGCGGCACACCCACGCCGATCCGCCGTCCACGGCGGTCCAAATGTTCAATCGAACCCACCAACAAGCTGGGCTCGACGAGGGGAGAAGATCTAGGCAGTCGCTGGGCCTCGTCGTCACCGGAAACGGCGAGATCGCCACCGACGCCGACTGTGCACGAGTTGGGTTTTCACCGTCCACGGCGGTCCAAATGTTCAATCGAACCCATCAACAAGCTGGGCTCGACGAGGGGAGAAGATCTGGGCAGTCGCTGGGCCTCGTCGTCACCGGAAACGGCGAGATCGCCACCGACTGTGCACGAGTTGGGTTTTCTCTTTCCGGGCTGTTTCACGGCGAGCCACCACCACCGGAGGGAAGAGGGAAAGCCGGCGAGCACGGGAAGGTAAAGATCACGCCGGCCCGCCGCGGGACGCGCCCCCACGCGCCGGCGAAAGGCGCGGCTGGGCTGAGTGTCGCGCGAGAGAGAGAGAAGGGCCGGGAGAGAGGAGAGAGAAATCTGGGGTATTCCTGGGTTTTTGGGCTTTTAAAAATCACCTTTTTCAAAATTACCAATGTGTCCTTCTCTTCACACGTCCGTAACTTTCAAACCGTAGCTCCGTTTGACGCGTGCTACGTGTCTACGAACTCGTGAGGACGAGACCTTTCCAACGAACCCAAGGTCAACGCTAAAAGTCCTCTCAAACAAAAAGTCAACTTTTGACCCCTTTTAAAAGTCAACCTTTAAATTTTGAAAAACGTCCAAAACGTTTTACTTTCCAAATTAAAATCCCGAAAACTTTTAAAAAGCTTTTCAAAACCACTTTTGAAAGGTGCGGGGTGTTACAAAAACATGGTCAACTAATTGCTTTTCCTTTGCGTAGATTTGCATCTATGTCTAATTCATGATTTTTTTTTTCAAAATTTATTTGATAAATATGATATGCATGATAAGTTTTTGGGAAAAATTTTTCAAAAAAGACACATACTTTGGGACAATTTTAATTTAGGACACTAGTTTGGGTTTGTGTTAATGTAGGACATTTATTTAAGATTTTTCAACCGCATCTCTCACTCTCTCTCTTCCTCCTCCTCCTCCTCCTGCTTCACCGCCGCGATGATGATATGATGTCTCCCTCCCCTATCGCTGCTACCACGTCCAAGATCTCCCTCCCTATCAAACCACATCTGATGTCTCCCTTCTCAACAGCCCTTATTTTCAAAATTTATTTGATAAATATGATATGCATGGTAAGTTTTTGGGAAAAATTTTTCAAAAAAGACACATAATTTGGGACAATTTTAATTTAGGACACTAGTTTGGGTTTGTGTTAATGTAGAACATTTATTTAAGATTTTTCAACCGCATCTCTCACTTCTCTCTTCCTCCTCCTCCTCCTCCTCCTCCTCCTCCTGCTTCACCGCCGCGATGATGATATGATGTCTCCCTCCCCTATCGCTGCTACCACGTCCAAGATCTCCCTCCCTATCGAACCACATCTGATGTCTCCCTTCTCAACAGCCCTTGCCAACCCCTGCTATCTCCAGGATCACAACCCAACCCACCCACCAACCCAACCATATTTAGTTTTTTTTTTCAATATATATGTGAATTGTCAATTTTGCCCCATAAAAATTGGTTATATGCGTAGCACATGATCTATTTTTAACAAAAAATGTAACAGAGTTGACAGATTAATTGTCCCATAGTAATACAAATTCTAAATATGTGTCATACACTAATACAAACCCAAACTGGTATTCTAAACTAAAATCGACCCCAAAGTAGGTGTCTTGTTTGAAAATTTTTCCCTAAGTTTTTTGTTCAGTGTGGCTACTAGTGCTAGTACGTAGTCATCATTCGTGCACGTTTAGGATTGTAAAACACTCTAAAGCTGTTGTGAATCACACACTAACAACAGTTTTGTAATTAACAAACCCAAAAACTGTAGTGAGTGAGAATTTTAGGTCACTCACTATAGTTTTGAAAAGCAGCTAGGAACTTGCTTTTCACAACTATAACGACTCATTGTAGTTTTAAAATTTTTTCTTGCCAATTATATCCTCATCACTTTTTATGGCTATTGCTTTCTACTAACTTATAATATGATGGATGTGTATTTTTAATATGGCCAGTCAATGTCT
>QANT01000646.1:0-80653 GCA_003254885.1 Purshia tridentata
CTCATTGATATTTATGAGAAAATAAAATTTATATAGATCATTATGTAATATTAAAATATTTTATTAATTTAAATAAATTTAAGTGTAAACTACTCTTAAGCCACAACTAATCTTCACATTTAGTCTTAAGCCACTGTATTTAGTTTGTTTATTTTAAAGCCATTATCTTTTACTTTAATTACTTTGATTAATACTATTTAATGGGGACAGTTACTGCTTTCTACTTTCCTTTATCCTTCCGTGGTTTTCAAACGTTGAGAGTTAATCCGAACTTCCAAGCCTGCTGAAAGATAAGTATATTCTTATGCTCTTATACTTCTATAATTTGTATTTATTTATTTATTCTTCTTTTATTTAATTATTTCTTTCTTTTCTTCGACCAAGTCGCCATCGTTGCTGGGAACAAGGTTCAAGCACATCTTGATGGCCCAGCCAACAATTGACATTGGCTTTGCCATAAATTGCAGCACCTTTTGGACCATAATTGAGAGGAATATGAGCCATCTATGCTGAAAGTCATCCTCTGTGTCATTAGAAGAGTCAACAAACCTTCTCCTCTCCAAGTTATTAGAAAACAAAAGGCAAAGGAGATCAAAGAAGCCCAATTTATTGGGCTCCAATAGCATGTAATTGTAGGAGAAACCTTTGTCACAAGCCATGATGGCAAATGAGAGAATCAAGATGATCAGAATATATCTTAATTAGACTGCCTATTAATTAGTGATTGGTCAGTTAATTAGAAGTACGTACATGCTCTATATATATGCATGTGATCACCAAGAGTCGTCAAAAGTTATACTTTTAAAGTGTAATTGTTTCATTTTAAAAAGTGTAATTCTTATTGAGTTAAGATTTAGTTTTGAGTTTTTGTTGAGTTACACTTTGGTTTAACTTTTTTGTTTTAACGTCACATGTCAAGAGTTACACTTTATAATTTCGTAAAATTACACTTTACTTAATTTTTTTTCTTAGAAATTTTTTGTTTTTTGTTTTTATATTCTTATAGCCGATTTTTTTTTTGTGCTTAAAAATATATTTTGTGTCTTGTTAATAAAAAACTATATTTATTATGGCTTAAAACTAAATATTTATTATGGCTTAAAACTAAATAAATTTAAAGTTTGAGTTTATGACTAAAAAATATGATAAGTTGTGGCTTATTAATAAAGTACTCTAAATTTTAATAGTGTTATAAATATTATAATTTAAGAGATTAGCCACACGATATTACATAGACTAATCGTGCTTATGGTCACATGGAGTGATAGAGAGCCGTTGCAAATTATTGGTGTTTGATTTTAATTATATTTTTGAAAAAAGACAACACTAGTATCCAAGTACCATGGGTCCCATCCCAGTGCACATTACCAAGAAAATTTCCGGACTCGTTGAGCGATGATCGGATTGGAATTTCCCCTTACATAATTCGATTAACCAAACATTGTGAGGAGAGGAATCGATAAAGCTTTGAACATTTGAGAATGAAGATTGAAGTTGAAATTATCTCCGAAGAGATTATCAAACCGTCTTCTCCAACCCCTCAACATCTCCGCCATCACCAGCTCTCCTTCCTCGACCAATTAGCTCCCCATGTCTATACCCCCTTTCTCTACTTCTACACCTTAAACGCTACTCCTCCTCACAATATCACCCAAATTTCCAACCACCTCAAAAACTCTCTCTCCAACATCTTAACCCATTACTACCCATTCGCCGGAAGAGTCAAAGAAAACCTCTTTGTTAATTGCAACGACGAGGGCATCCCCTTCTTCGAAGCTCGAGTAGTCAACGCCCAACTCTCTGACTTCATCACCAACCCCTCCGTCGCGGAGTTGAACAAGCTCTTGCCTTTCAAGCTGGACGCTGTCACCGAAATACCTCTCGGAGTCCAACTCAACGTCTTTGGCTGTGGAGGAATTGCTGTGGGTTTTTGCGTTTCGCACCGAATTGCAGATGGGTTGTCCTCTTTTACATTCGTCAAAAA
This sequence comes from Purshia tridentata, assembly GCA_003254885.1. Taxonomy (NCBI): domain Eukaryota; kingdom Viridiplantae; phylum Streptophyta; class Magnoliopsida; order Rosales; family Rosaceae; genus Purshia; species Purshia tridentata. Next base: position 1,985 of record QANT01000646.1, read on the forward strand.
CTGGGCAGCAACTGCTTGTGGAAATGCCAATGCAGCAGTTCGTCCGGATTTTTCTGCAGCCTCCTCCATCTTCCCACCTAGGAACATGGCCGGGTATCGAGGCGTTTCGTTAACCAACAAGAATAAGATTATAACTAAGAGGTTTGTATTTGATGGGTCGAGGATTGAGGCTCTGAGAGCAAGCTATGCCGACAGCTTAAAACACAAACCCCAGAAACGCCCTTCGCGCGTTGAGGCCCTATCTGCTTTCTTATGGAACATCTTCGTGGCTGCTGCTGCCAAAGAAGAATCATCAGGTCCACCACGACCTCAGACTCTGTATACGGTTGTTTATATTATGGATTTGCGTTCGAGGCTCGACCCACCACTGCCTCAACATTGTTTCGGAAATTTTTACAGGGCAGCTACGGCAACTCCGACCAAGGTCACTGGGGAGGAGTGTCATGGCCTTGTGAGGCAGGTGATTGAGGAAATAGAGAACATTGACAAGACCTATTTGAGAAGATTTCAAGATGGGTGGCATGAACATTTGGATTTCATGAAGAAACGCATGGAAAGGGCTGCGAAAGGAGAGCTGGTTACATTGACGTTTTCGAGTGTGTGCAGGTTTCCAATATATGAGGCTGATTTTGGTTGGGGGAAGCCTACGTGGGTGAGCATGGCTGCCATGGATATCAATAATCAAATTGTTTTCATGGATACTAAAACTGGTGATGGAATAGAGTCATATTTTAGCTTGAAAGAGGAAGACATGGCCGAGTTTGAACATGACAAAGACTTCCAAGCCTTGGTTTGTTCTCCGATTGATAATGTTAAGGAAAATCTACTTGCACGTCTTTAACTATTAAATTAAAGCTTGTTTCTCTACCGCTTGATCATGTGTTTCCTCGTCAGTAATTAACAGTCCAATTCATGGAATATAAAATCATCAAACTTTTCTGATCACATACTGTGATGAACTTCTCTTATAATACCTAGCATCTTATGTTATGTCAATAACAATTTGAAGTAATGGTTTAAATTAACAGTCCAATAACAAAAAACACAACCAATTAAGGAAATGATATCGTATGTGATTATGCAAGAGTGATATGTAGTGTTATTTTATATATAGGCTAGCAGATATATAATATAATTGAGGCAATTATTGCACTCTCACTACTTCAATAGTCACAAGACTCACGTCTCACAAGCCATTATCAAATCAAGTACATATGGTATGGGGCGTGCACTCATTTGATGTCACCTCTCTGTTTGATCAACTTCTGCATACATAGAAATCGTGGAAGCCAAGGCAGGGAGAACAATACTTCAACCCAAACGAAATAAAATTTGAAGCGTGACAGCGGGATAGGATAGGATAGGCTATGCCAAGCACATTTATTCAATGTTCGGCAATGCAAATAGGAATCATGCTGAACATCCTAATAGCTTCCGGGTCCATGCCTTAACAGATCGTCAGATTCTGCTTTAGAAATATATACTGATCTTATTGATAATTGAAGCCAAGATAATCAAATTCTCATACACTTTTGAATATTTATTACATATATGTGTTGTGAGGATGCTAACAAATATGGCAATCACAGGGATAAAGAGAACACCAATTAACAAGAGACACCAAAATTTATAGTGGTTCACTTAGTCAATGTAACTGAGCTACATCCACTTGGGAGACGACGAAATTCTACTATAATCAATAGAGAGTTTTACAACGAGTGTTTTGAAAAAAAAAAAAAACTCACAAACCCATAGTCTCAAATACACCCAATAATCACACTCTCTCACAAAGAACAAGAGAAAGAAATAAGAAGACAAATCTCCTTCTCAACTTGTTGCCTCTAGCACCTCACAAGCCAAAGAAAATGGCTTTCTTCTTCTTGTCAAAAAGGTGCGGCTGCAACCTATTTCTTCTTTCTCTGTTCTACTCTTTTTCTTCTCTCTTACTTTTTGGCTGCTGCTGCCCTTGATAGCTTCTTAATCAAAAAGCTTCAATTGGAAGCTTGGATGACACGGGTAGGTCAAAACTAAAGCCACAGATGAGCTGGATTCAATTGGGCCACAAATAAACATTGGGTTGGGTCCAATTTAAAGCCAATTAAACAACAGTATGAAATTTAGATTGACTAGGCAATCTATATTTCATTGTTTCATTTGAACTCTATACAACACTAGGATTCAAGGAGGCAAATGCAAGGAGCTCTGCATCGCGCTCAAACACGGCCATGTGCTGCTCTTCCAGATTCACAAATGCTTCAATACCATCCCCACCTCTCGTATCCAACAGAAAAATATTATGCTTGAACTTGTAGCTTGGAATGGTCACCCATATTGGCTTTCCCCACCCAAAGTCTGCTTCATATAGTGGGAACCTGCACCAGCTGCTGCATGTATACACAATCTGATTCTCTTTAGACAACAATTCCTCTGCCTTTTGCTTGCACTCAATGATGAGTGAGGGCCATTGCTCCCCCCTAAATCTTTTGGCATATGAATCAAAGAATTGGGCCCTCCTTTCCTTCATTTGGGCCACCAGGTCATGCAGCTCTGGCTCGCTCTCCTCAGCAGTGGAAACCGGGAAGAACCATACCATGTTGCCTACAGAGCTTTCCGGCAATGGAGGGACTACTCTGGCTCGCAGGTCCACTGACTGCAGCAAAAGCGTTGGGTTTGTGGAAGTACTAGAATTAGTACTACTACATGATCTAAGTGCTGATATGCAACATTTGTGGATGAGTGCAGTCACAACTTCAGTGCGTGTGGGATTTTGCACTAATTTGTTAGTAACCATAGCCTTAAGGACAGTAACCTTGGAGGCATCAAACACAAATCTCTTAGAGACATGCTTCCACTCATGATCCACAGCTTCTTGGATCGTTGGCAGGTCACCCACAGGAAATATAGATGCTGCATCCAATTCAGGAGATTGTACGCAATGATCTTCATTTCTGGCTATGGCTGCCCAGTCATTCATGAACTTAATCATGGTGGTGGTACCAGCTAGCTTGTGATTCAGGCACACACCAATTGCCATACCCCCACAATCGAAGAAGCTTTCCTGAACAAGTAAGAGGCTGCTGATCGAATTCGATACTTTCCAATGCAAACCATCCACAAATAGCAGGTCGAGCACCTCATCTTTTGGGTTCTCAAGGATTTCAGATAGTTTGATGTTTTTGATTCTTGCTTGTACAAACATGGCTCCATCATCATTGCAGTCAATTGAGACTCTGTCTCTGATCCTACCTGAAAATGGGTAGTATTTGACCAATGTTTCTGATAGAGATTTCTTGAGCTGATTGGAATATTTATCACGAACAAAATTGGATGGACTAGTAGTACCAGATCCCTGATCATGAGTGTAGAAGTAAAGAACAGGAACAAAAGCGCGAGGATTCATGTGATCGAGAAAAGAGAGGCTGTAAATTCTGTGGTGTGGTGGTGTTGGAGTGGAAGGTTTGATGGTTTCCCTGGATATGATTTCAACATGCAATTGCATTGCGGTCTTAGCCATATTTGATATGCTGCTGATTACAGAGAAAGTCCTAAAGCTTAGATGTGAAATTGCACCTTTACGTTGTTGCCAATTTATAGTATGTGATTGGGTTTTTGCCTTTGGGCTGTGGACCTGTGGTAGACTGGTAGTTAGGATTTTTCTGGCAGTTGGATGAGATCTTGCGCAATAATTTTCATCCGGTCCAATTCAAGCACCAGGGTAAAACATGTTAAATGCTAGTTTAATTATTAGTGTGATCTAGTGTGGTCTACCGTCTACCCACGCAATTCATGCACATAATAAATACTAATTTAGTAGTGTGATTTACCCATACAATTCATGCACATATTAAATACAAAATTTAATTTAAGGATAACTTGCTTCAATTTTTAATTTCGGTGATAACATACAAATCGAGTCCAAGTTCAAATAGGTATATTGCTAAAAAGGCTAAATACTACTTTAGTAGTGTGATTGGCCCATATAATATTAAATACTAGTGTAGTAGTGTAATCTACCCGCGCAATTCATGCACATATTAAATACTAGTTTAGTAGTGTGATTTACCAACACAATTCAAGCACAAGACCAATTGTGCATTTTTTCACTCGATGGTTTAATGGATCGTGTCGTGTTTGATTCAAATTCGCAAAAACACAATCTGTTGTCAAATCTAAAAAAAAGTAATTAAATTAAAAAATGAAAGCAAAAAAAGCAAAGAAAGAGAAACTTTTGGGTAGAGAAATCAGAATATTCATGTTTTTATTTGTCTGTTCAATAACTTTACAAAACATTGCAAAGCTCTCTTTAACCCTTCGATTAGTTTAGAATGAAACTTTATTTATTTATTTTTTCCTTATGTCTGTTTTTAGCCCTCAGATAATGCACATGACCAACTGCACTTTATAATGTTTTCGATTTGTATTCTGTTGTAACACAAAATCTCCAAGGGTCCGAAAATGGTCCTATATTAGAATATTTCATGGTCCCACATATTCTTTTGTAATAAATGGGAGATACACAAGATCGAAAGAGAATAAAGGAAAATAAAAAGTAGATACACAAGATCGAAAAAGTAAAAAGGAATGAAAAAAAGGAGATACACATTTACAAGGGGGTATATCTTACCCTAGAGAGGAAAACTAGTGCCAAGTCCATTCAAAACAGAGCAAAGCTCGCTTTAAATTTCTAAAAAACAAACATAACAGATAGATTAAGGTTTACGTGTTTGGCCACAAAAAAATAAAAAAAGGGTTCACGTGTTTGCAGCAGCTGTTAGCTGTGTTAACATATAAAATGTTAAAGTATAGGGCAAATTAATATATATAACACACATATACCATGAATCAACGTACTCTATAGATCGTGTTCATTAGAAGAAAATTAATTAGGAATGAAGGACGTTGAAGTGGAAGTAATCTCCAAGGAGATTATGAAACCATCTTCTCCAACCCCTGACCATCTTCGCCATTACCAATTCTCATATCTTGATCAAATAACACCCGCAGTCTATGGCTCCTTGGTCCACTTTTATGAGCTCAATGACAAAACACAACCCAATAATAACATAACCGAAATATCAAACCACCTCAAGAAGTCCTTAGCCCAAGTCCTAACCCTTTTCTACCCACTAGCCGGAAGGGTGGACATAGACAAGGATTTCGTAGACTGCAACGACGAGGGCGTTCCCTACGTTGAAGCCCAAGTCAAGTGTCGTCTTTGTGATGTTCTCAACAACCCCATTCCTGGTGAAATCAACAAGTTCCTCCCATTTGACCTAGACAGTCATATTACTAACAATAATAAATTTGTTCTAGGTATCCAGCTCAACATCTTCGAGTGTGGAGGATATGCAATTGGGCAATGCATTTCTCACAAGGTTGCAGATGCACTATCTACGATCATGTTCACCAAAACATGGGCTGCCATTGCCCGCGGAGATAATCAAGCCAACATAGTGCGTCCACAATTTATTTCTGCCACGCTCTTCCCACCCAAGGAGTCTACTGGATTTGATTCAGCCGCTGGTATCACAAGGAATAGAGTGACAAAGAGGTTTGTCTTTGATAAGCATATGGTAGAGGTCCTTAGAACCACATATAAGGGCCGGCCATCACGTGTTGAGGCTTTATCGACATTCATATGGAGTCGATTTGTGGCTGCTACCAAGAACGATACAAGAAGGCCTAATATTGAGAATTCCAAGTCCTACTCGTACATGGTGATCATGGTGCATGCTGTGAACTTGCGTCCAAGATTTGATCCACCATTGCCGCAATGTTCTTTTGGAAATCTTTCTCGTCTTGCAATCACAGCTCCTGATCAAGACTGTTGTGGTGGGCAGCTTTATGCTCCCTTGCAAGTACGAGAAGGAATAAACAAGATTGACAATGAGTACATGAGAAGACTACAAGAGGGTCATGATGACCACTACAGTCTGGTCAGTAAATTTGCTGATGGTTTTAGCAAAGGAGATCAGATGGCGGCGTTTGGCTTCACAAGTTTGTGCAGATTTCCTCTGTATGATAATAATTTTGGTTGGGGGAGACCTACATGGGTGGGTTCACCCTCAAGAATGTACCAGAATCTAGCTGTTTTCGTGGACACTAAAGAGGATGATGGAATAGAGGCGTACATTAGCTTGACGGAGGAGGTCATGGCCAAATTTGAATGCGATAATGAGTTCCTCGCCTATGTTTCTAGCTCTAATGCTTCATCAACTAATAATTAATTAAGTTTAATTTTCCCAGTTAGATACCGAGACTATTATTTGTCTCAATTTTGTACTCAAATTGTTAGTTTGTTCCAATTTGATATATAATATAATGTAACTGCTGAGTGCTGTCAAACAAGCATTTAATTAAGTTAGATCACTTCTGCTCAACTGGCGTAACCGAGACTATTATTTGTCTCAATTTTGTACTCAATTTTGTTAATTAAGTTAGATCACTTCTGCTCAACTGGCGTAATTGAAATTATATACCCTTCATTATTTTCATGTGTCCGATTTTGTTTATAGAGATGATTAGTAGTATGCTATCACTTCAGTATGCATGTTAGTGTTTTTTACAAACGCAATTGTCATGAATGAAAGCTAGCATACACGCGATTCGTATGCAATGAAATAACGATTACAAAAAGAAAGTAAACATGTTGAATTAATGCCTTAGGAAATATGCATGTTATTATTATAGTAATGTGCCTTAGTTTATAAATCTATTAAAATATATGGTTGGATGAAATATTGATTGTGTCATCGGCAAATTTAACAAAAACCGTTAATCTAGAGTTACATAGTAATGTGACAATAAAAGTTGGTCAATCTACTTAATTTCAAGACTAAAGATGCATACGCAAGCATCTCAATTAGCCAATGATAGCTCAATTAAATGATTTGGTCAAAATTCAAGTGTATTAAATTCAAAATTTTAAAAATTTTATAGAAATCCAAACGAGGAAGTCATGGCTAAGTTTGAAAATGATACCGAGTTCAAGGCCTACGTTTCACCAACTGGTCTGGTGGTGAACTAGTTAATTAACCAAATGGTTAATGTTTGTCGTTTAAGTTAATTAATTAGTTAATCTTCAATCTCAGTTTAATTTTCTTCAAGTGGGTGGGTTAACTTATGGGTACAATTTGGGACTCTGGGTAGTAGCAATAAAGTCTGGCTGGGTTCCTCCTTATTCCATTCAAGCTTTAGCTATACAGCCTATACATTATTGTTATATTCTTTTTTATCAATTTTAATGCGAGTCTTTTTATCTAATTTACTTAAAAAGAAATATGTATCCGAAATTGATCGATCAATCTGCTTTGAGGACGCTTGGATTCAAAGATGCATAAGTGAGCAGCTCCTGGTCATGCTCAAACAATTCCATGTCTTCTTCGCTCAATCGCACCCAACACTCTATTCCATCACCGCCTTTTGTATCGACCAACAGGATCATGTTCTTGCAGGTGGGAGGAGATGAGCTCAACCACGTCGGCTTTCCCCACCCAAAATCAGCCTCGTACAATGGAAACCTGCACCAACTGGTGCACGCGTACAAGTTTATCTCATTCCCATTTAACATTTTCACAGCCTCCATCTGAGGCTTAAAGATCACAGATATGTCCTCACTCAGTGGAACCCTTTTCGCATTCTTGAGAAATTGTTCGATGCCTTTTCTCAACTCAGCAACCAAGTCATGTAACTCTGTCTCGGCAGCCTCCTCTGCTTTTGCAATAAATGATCCAACAAAGTTCCCAATGGATTCATTTGGCAGAGGACGGACTGTTCTGTTTCGAATGTTCACGTTTTGGTACAATGCCGCTGGCCTAGTGGAGGACCCAGAACTTGTCCTTGACGCCTTAATTGCACATTTCCATATGAGGGTCACCACAGTTTCCACCTTTGTGGGTTGCTCAACACTCACACAAGAAGCCTTGGCCTTGAGAGCATCAATATTCGGGGATTCAAATACGAACCTCTTTGTTACAGACTTGTGTGGTTTGATCTCAACAGCCGGTGGGAACATCGAGATGTCTCTTGGTGGGGCCATTGGCACGGCGTTGAATATAGGGACCACTCTCTGGCCAGTCCCAGAAGAAGTGGCGACCCAGTGTTTGATGAATGTGCTCAGTGAGGCCGCATCAGATATCTTGTGGGTAAGGCATATGCCAATGACCATTCCACCACACTTGAAGTAGTTGGCTTGAACAAGCAGAACACATCCCCTGCCTGATTCCATGGACTCAAAGTTATTGGGCAGGAACTGTCTTAGTACCTCGAGGTCGGGTTCTTTGAGAATGTCTGAGAGCAGGCAGCTGACTCGAGCTTCAATGAAGCATGCCCCGTTGTCGTTGCATTCGATGGAGGCGTTGTCTTTCATTGTTCCTGCAAATGGGTAGAAGTGGGTCAGAGTTTCGGACAGCGATTTCTTAAGCTGCTGGGCTCTGTCTGCTGCAGCAGTAGTGTGATCACTTTTGGTATAGAAGAGTAACAGAGGAATGTAGTTAGGAGGAATCAGTTGGTCCAGAGGGGAAAGCTTGAAGGTTTTCAACTGGGTGGGAGTAGGAGAGGAGGGTTTGATGCTCTCTATAGCAATAATATCAACCTCTATAGCTGTTGTCATCTTATTTTTGCTCCGAAAATAATGAAGAGATTTCTTGAAGCTTGCTGCAACGCAGTGGATGCTTATAAAGAGGAATGATGTTGAAGTGGGTTTGTTAATGCATGAAAAAGTTGTGAAGTTGGGTTGTTGCAAAAAAATATGATGAGAATTGAAAGCTTTTTAGCATTCTTATTGCTGTGGGAGCAGGTTTCTTTGCCGTCTGTTTTGGCTCTCCAGGTAATCCTCATATGTTTCGTTGGTTTGTTATCAACTTGTCCTTTTATATTATATCTCGAATGGTTAACTTGATTTAAGGATGTGAGGATGCTAATTAGGAGACATACATCAACTAATAATTAAAGGATGTAAATACTTCACCAAAAACAGATTTAATTAATTATGTAATAATGTGCTTAGTTACACTTTATTGAACTCACGAGACACATTACCATATTACTCGCACCAACAATTCTTACTCACAAAAGAATAAGAGGTGAAATAAACAGAGAGAAAAACAAGCATAAACAATAAATAAACCCTCAGAAATTAGAGAGCAGATCTTCTCGTTACATGCCCAACTACACTTGGATTTACAGAAGCAAATGCAAGAAGTTCTGGGTCACGTTCAAATAAGACCATGTCTTCCTCACTCAAACTTATCCATGCATCTACTCCATCACCCTCTCTGGTGTCAATCAAAGTGGCGACGTTCTTGTTGGGCCCACTAGGGATGCTCACCCAGATTGGCCTTCCCCACCCAAAATCAACCTCATACATTCCAAAGTTACATGCACTTGTACAGATGAAGAAGTTTATGTCATCTCTTTTCATCAAATCTCCTGCCTCTTTGAAATACTCACAGATTGCCTCGAATACGTTGTCCCCTCTCAATCTTTTGGGATGAGTTTCGTTGAAGTCAATCATTCCTTTTCTGAGTCGAGAAACCAATTCCCCCAACTCTATCCCACACTCCTCCGCGGTTGCTGCGTAGTACCCCACAAGGTTCCCAATTGAGGTTTCAGGAAATGGGGGCACAACCCTTTTGCGTATGTTCACAGCATGGGACACCACTGACTTTTTTGAAATCCCTGAACTCAATCTTGCCGCATTCATTGCACACCTCCAAATTAGGCCCGTCACAGCTTCAACCCGCGAAGGTCTTTGCACGCTTCCACTAGTGACTTTGGCTTTGAGAGCCCTCATCTTTGGTCCATCAAACACAAATCTCTTTATGACACTGACACATTTTTCTGTGTTTAACTCCACAGCAGGCTTCTGCACTGAGAAATCTCTAGGTGGGAATCGAGTTGCGGCGCAGAAATCTGGTAGCATTGTGTGTCCAAGGCCAAGAGCTGTGGCAGCCCAAGCTTTGATGAATAAGCCCACAGTGGATGCATCAGCAAGCTTGTGTGATATGCACACACCAATGGCCAATCCACCACAGTCAAAGAAGCTTGCTTGAACAAGCAGCAGAGACCCAGTGGCTGCTTCAGGGGATCCAACCTCAATGGGAAGGAACTGCTTTAGTAACTCGGAATTGGGTCGGTCTAGGAAGGTTGAGAGAAGGCCGTTGACTCGGGCTTCAACATAAACAGCCCCCATATCATTGCATTCAATAGAGATGTTGTCTTTGATTCTTCCAGCAAGTGGGTAGAAGCGAGTTAAGGCTTCAGAGAGTGACTGCTTTAGCCGCTGGGATCTTTGTTTCTTTGTTGTGACCTCATTGTTGGGGTAGAAAAACACCAGAGGACCATAAGCTACAGGAGCAAGCTGATCCAAAAGAGAGAGCTTGAAAATTTTAAAGTCATGGGGAGTTGGAGTGGATGGTTTTATGGTTTCCTTGTTGATGATCCTAATTTTCATCTCCTGGGCCATAATATTGTTCTTACAATTGGATGGATGGAGGTCTTTCTAGCTCTTAATTACACTTTCTGCAAACTTGGATTATTTTGGAGGAGGAAGACTTGATATAAGATTGAACATTTGCAATTTTCAACTAATTGACTGGTCTAAGCAACATTTGTACGCATCATATGTATATAAAAGCTTATTATGAAGTGACATGACAGCGAATGAATTGGTCAATCGGTTTGAAAGTGATGACAAACTTTGTACAAGAGAACAGGAGGAAATTAAAAAAGCAAAGATGATTGAATTATAATTCGCGATTAGCAATGTTTACTTTGACTCAAATTAATTAAGAGCAGTGAGCTCTCATCTGGACCAGGATTGTCTGTTTACATTTCTTTGATATTACGTCACAGCCAATTAAGGATATATTCAGGGCGTCCAGAGATTTTGTTGTCAAACTCCTAAAATTAATGAGACTTTGTCAAACTTGGGTTGGAACTTGGAACCCCATATGAAATTTACTACAAGAAACACCCATTCGACTGTGACTTGTTAACTACTACAGAAAAGAAAACTCCCCATCACTGTTATACTCTAATGCACTGTTAAATGTCCCAAGTCCATGGAATCATCAGGGCGGCCAAAGATTCGAGTCAAACTCCAAAAATTAATCAGACTTTTCAAACTCAGATAGAAACTCCATTTGAAATTTAAAGAACCACCAGATCGACTGTGATTTGTTATACATTCACTGTGCTAAATACCCCAATGGAGTTGGATTAAAAGTAGCAAATGCTAGTAGATCCTCATCACGCTCAAAAGCAGCCATGTCTTCCTCTTCCAGAGTCACATAAGCTTCAATCGCATCCCCACTTTTGTTATCCATCAGAATGAAAACATTCTTGTCCAGACAACTGCCAATACTCGCCCACACTGGCCTTCCCCACCCAAAGTCTGCTTGGTATATTGGGAACCTACACCAGCTGCTACATACATAATGAACTTGGTTACTCCTTCTGACCAATTTTTTTGACTTCTCCAAATTTTCCCTAATGCTCAATTCCCATTCTTCACCCCTAAACTTGTTTGCATAAGTATTGCAGAACTCTGCCAAAGCCTCTTTTATTTGACCCACAAAGCTATGCAACTCTGTCTCACTGTCCTCTGTTGTTGATACTGGAAAGAACCAACCCAAGTTTCCCACAAAGTTTTCTGGCAGGGGAGGGATCAGCCTGGGACGGACGTTGATACTTTGACGAAGAAGGGTTGGTCTTTTAGTACCTCCTGAGCTTGCTTTGGAGGCAGAGATGGCACATTTATATAGCAGTGCACTCACAACCTCTACCCTTGTGGGGTTTTTCACTTTGTCAGTGACTTTGGACTTGAGAGCAGATATTTTTAAGGCATCAAATACAAACCTTCTGGAGGAATAATTCCCTTTCTCAGCAACATGTTCTGGCATCACTGGTAGGTCGCCCTGCGAAAACATTGAGGTTGTATTGAACATAGGGGACACTTGTTTACTGGAATTTGAGGCCTTGGCAGCCCAGTCATTGATGAAGGTGACCAAGGTCACAGCATCACCAATTTTGTGTGACATGCACGCACTTATTGCCATTCCTCCACACTCAAAGAAGCTAACCTGAGCAGCCACTGAAGTACTCAAATTTGTGTCCTCCCACTGCAGATTGTCTGCAAATAAAAGGTCCAAGCTATCAGCTTTTGGATTTTTGAGAAATTCTGACAACTTTGATTTGATTTTTGCTTCCACAAATACAATTCCCTCATCATTGCAGTCAATATGCTCTCTATCTTTGACCTTTCCAGCAAATGGGTAGTACAGAGTTAGTGTTTCAGATAGAGACTTCTTGAGCAGATTGGATATTTCAGCAGGACTACTATTGTTGCTAGGGTTATAGAAAAGAACAAGTGGCACATACATACGACTAGAGCTCCGATCGAAGAAAGAGAGGTTGAAAATTGATAGGTGGGGTGGCGTTGGAGAGGAGGGTTTGATGATTTCTCTGGATATTATTTCCAGGTGAACAGCAGCCATGATCACCTAACACAAGCTAAAATCTCTGGTGTAGTTTAAAATGCCACCCCAACCATTAGTAATCTATGTTGAGATTCATTGATCAGTAAGTGATGTCTGTACATGGATGCTTTAAAAATTGGGTTTCATGTTGACTGAGTATTCATGGAAGACTTTTCTTTTCATATATTCATGTCATTCTTGATAATAGTCGTCATTTTCATTCAAGGAGTCTGCATCATGTTTAAAAAGTCTTCAGTCAAACGGTCGCAGGGTGGAAAATGATATGGATTGGCCGGATCGGGAACTTATGCATTAAAAATGGAATTTTGAAAAATCTTTTGCTTCTAAACATGCTACAAGAATACAAATATATTACATATTAATGAACGTTCATATATATGTTTGACACAAATAAGACATGAAAGTCAATAATGTTTGGCTGGATTATATAAAATAGTAGATAACAATTGACAAATGAGTTTGGAGCCTACTATAAGTATTAAAATCTTCATACATAGAAGTGTTCATTCACCATCCAAGGTTTATAAATGTGTAACAAAAATGTATTAAAGCTAATTGCTTAATAAATTAATACAAAATTAACAAATTTTTTAGACCCACAATACGATGTAATCTCGTTCATTAATTTTTTAAGCCTTACATCAAAGCTAATTTGTAAAGTTTGAAAGACAAATTGGTAAAATTTATCTTTAAAGGGACAAAATGAGAACAAAAGTTTAATTCAGAAAGTAATTTTATGAATAATGATTGCCCTAAGAAGAAAAGAAAAGACTACATATATATATATCCTATAATATGTGCACTGAACATCAGAACATGGGTAAAGTTTTGCTGTTCTCTCACCAATTAAATTATGCACGTACTGATTGACCTTCTATAGCTGTTCAATTATTTTCGATTACTCATTTAAATTGTCTTCATTTTTATCCTAGCTTTTTGTGGAGTCTTAATCGTTTTTCCAAAAACACGAACTGAACAGAAAATAATTGGCTGTAATTGCTCAGTGAATAGACACATTCTCGTATAAACCACGTTTATACATATTGGGGATGGTTGGAAATTGTTTGGATGCAATCGGCAGTCGCATGGTTTAGTGAAAATAACAGCTTCAGCCTTGTTAAAAGTAAGGACCCTCGCCACCTTTGATATGCACTTGCAGGAGCAAAAACTCTATGATTGGTACCATTACCAAGAACATATGAAAGAATATTGTGGATGTTGTGCCAGCAAACAAATTCATCATATCAGTAGCCAACAAAAAAATCTGTAGCATATATGGATGTTATACCATATACTAGTAAAAACCAACGTGCATTATTTATTGTCATTCTGCTCTCTGCTCATCACATTCATTGATGTAAGAGACTATTGCCAACCTTGTGAAGTGAGTGACAAATCATATATGTATATATGGATGTTATGCCATATGGGATTCAAAAGTAAGCTGCATTCTGTTTATGCATATAGCACATAATCAAACCTCACTGGAAATTTGTGCGATGATTTAATGTGTGGTTCTGGCCTCGTCAGCCAATTTATCGCCCACAATAATACATAGCTCGGTTTAAAAATGACCTGTGAACTGCTTACCCAAAAAAATGACCTGAACTACTACTTACTGAAGTACTAGACATTATGAACATTGTCTTCACATTTATTCACATGATGACTGTTCTTTTAGTTCTACTTCTACCAACCATGGTTAAGTGCCATCTACTGCAGTAATGAAAATGAATATGAATATCATGAGCCTATTACATGAGTCATGACCCAAGAAACAGAGGATATACACTTTCGATGAAAACATCAGTCATATTAATTAAAATTAGAACCAAACGCTTGATTAACTCTTTCTTTCTCGTCCATAAACACTTCACTGTGATATATATGCAATATCAGCATGGAGGTTTAAGCTTTTTAACTTCTGTGATACCAAAGCTAGCTTGATATATACAATTTTGCTTAACGAACTTTTTGGAGTAATTGAAACTTAAAAACAGAAATAAGTAATCAATTGATAACAGTCACACACACACGCATACCAAATATATATATACTGTAAGTTAGTAGGTGTCATAGTGAGATGATAACTAGCACCATATGGTCCATCTATGTATCATGTATGATTACTTACTAGCTTGTATTAATTACGGTTCTTATCTCTCATGTCCTCATGATTGAGCAGGGTGATCAATGTGATTTCATGCTTGAATTTCTTTCACTCTCTCTTTTTTCTTTTTTTTTAATGAGACTAGGGGGGTAATAGCAAGTGGCAAAATATAATCAACCTGCACTCAAATAATCAGGCAAATATCCACAAGCTGCAAAATTCTTACCATTTACATTTTACGGTATTAAGTTAACTGTTCATGCTGATCATGCATTAATATTGTAGGCAGTAATACTAATAAGCATTTTTCAAACACTTGAAAATTCCATTGGAAAAGCAAAATGCATGTACACGAGAAGTTTTGAGTGAGGTATAGATGTTTTAACCATAAACCTTTGATAGCACCAGCTCCAGGAATCTCTTTACAACCAGAGACAGCCCTGTTTAACTGAAATGAATGTCCTCTTTGTCCAGCAGTCCCATCATCCCTAAGCTGTTGTCTGATGTGCACCATTGCAGCGGCAGCTTCTTGAGAGTTTTAACTTCCATCAGTATCGTACCTTCAGTAAAGATGTAAGGAATCATGTAAAGCATGTGCCTTGATTATGCAGAATCTCATCCTTCGCCAATTGACTTAAACATTTGGGATGTAAACATGGCAATTTGAACCAACTGCAACATCATTCATAGCACCTCTAGTAACAATATGCACCAAGGATGTGTGCTCTCATAGATTCCCAAGCCTTTATGGTATCAATATATTTCTATACTCAATAGGCAAATCTTTTGATTGAAAGGAAAAGAAATTGTTCTATTGGCCCAACCCTCTCAAACCAAAACCATATATGACCGAACAACTTGGGCCCATGCCCCTTGCATGGTTTAGAAATTGAGGTAATTGACGTTTCATGCACCTTCTCTACCAAATCCTCAAGATAGATCTCTATAACAGTTGCTCATGGAAGATCTCCTCAAGAATTCTGCCACCAACTTGGAGAATGCAGAAGAACTATCCTCAAGTAACTGAGCTGGGGAATCATACTCTAAAACCTTGCCTGTATAAATCAAAGATTTGGCAAAAATCAGTTCAAATCATGTCACCTTAGCAATACTAAGTTTTTTAATAATCAGTGGATGTTGGTTGTGTTTTTTGCTTTTGTTGGCACTAGATCCGTGTTCCGAGATTTATGCATGCTTACAGTATATTATCTGCTACAGTGGAATGTTGTATCTTTTGTAAGGCCAGATCTAGAAAGCAGTTACACTCACAGTAGAAAAATCTCCTTAATTTCTGAATTTTGTTGTAAATTTCTTAAACTTCCTGGAAGCAAAAGCTTTGTTTGTTTAAGGGTTTCCTACAATACCTTCATCAAGAACTAGAACCAAGTCATTGTCAATAACAGTGGGAATCCGATGAGCCACAGTGATAACAGTGCATCCACTCGTCTCTCCCCTTATTGTCTCCTGAATTACATTATCTGTTGCCGTATCAATAGAAGCTGTAGCCTCATCCAACACTAGAATTCTCCTTTTCTTTAGGAGCACTCTGGCCAGGCATACAAGTTGCCTCTGTCCAACACTCCAGTTTTCTCCATCTTCAGCAACTGTATTACAATCCATATTTTCGAATGAATTATATGATGCAGTGAATGAGACCAAAAAATAATTATTGGACTATTTTGATTATATGATTGAGTAGATTTTTCATACCAGGTGCATCGAGAAGCCTTTGGTCCTGCCTAACTATCTCTGCCAGTCGACACTGATTGAGAACCTGAGTTATCGAGTCATATAAGTAAAAATACCACCATATAATTCTTATAAATAAAGATTTTTTATCCTAACCTCCCAGATTTCTTGATCAGAATGCTGCTGCAAAGGATCCAGATTAGTCCTCATCGTTCCTTGAAATAATGTTGGGTCTTGTGGAATTATGCCCAACCTTGACCTTAAGTCCTGCAGACCTATTTTAGAAATATCAAGACTATCAATAAGAATTCGTCCTCCTGAGGGTTCTACTACTCTAAAGAGAGCTTGGATCAAAGTCGACTTTCCACTCCCTGTCCTGCCCACAACTCCAATTTTCTTCTCTCCAGGGAATGTGCAAGTGATCCCTTTGAGAACCATAGGGAGGGCTGGACTATATTGAACATGAAGGTTTTCAAGTTCAATTTTTCCAGATGTTGGCCATTCTGTGCTTGGTCTACAATCTTCAATCACTAGTGGTGCCTCACTTGGTATATTTGTGAATTGAAGAATTCTCTCAACTGATATCATTTTGTTTTCTACATTGCACAGATTCCATATCACCCAAGCCTGCAAGACATTTAGGTTCAAACCATAGGTAGCTGCCAACCCTGCCAAACCTGAGACCAGAGAAAACTCATCGGTTAGCTCAGTATTGACAGTTTTAATGCTTTTGGTGTTCATATTTTACTCTTAATTCTTGGGTTAATAAAACATCAGGGATTGGAGGGGCTTACTAGGGTCAATGGCAGACCTAGGCAAGCTCACCAAGATGATAAGAACAAGGAAGAATACAAGGTTGAACAGAAAATTGATTCGAACAGATAGCCATTCCATTGTGGCATAATTGTGAAAGGCTACACGAGAATAATCATCAATCAGGTTCATTACTTTCATCAAGAAGCGGTCTTCTTGATTAAAACAACGAATTGTTGGTGCCCCTGTGATTGATTCTGAAAAGTGATGGAGGATTGGAGCCTTTCGAATACCAACCATCCTTGCGAGTTCTCTGGCAGTAGTAATGTAATAAGCCTGAAAAACAAAAACAAAAACAAAAAATACTTGAATATAGCTGGAATCAATTTGTAAAATCTAAACAATAAGAACCATCATATTTCTGTTGTGTGATACATGTAGTGCAATATGGTGTAGATCTTCCTCGTATGTAAGAGTTTAATTACAATCAAGATGTTAAAAAATGAAAATATAAATTGAAAATGGGGTTTTTTCTTACTTGATACCATATGGAGAGTGCAAGAACGGCAAGGAAAAGAAGGAAAACCTGCCATGCCACTTGAGACATGAGTATGATGATGCTTATTAGCTGGATGAGTGCAAATGCCAATCCAGCTAATCTATATGGAATATCCATGTCTACTGTGCTTTGATCCGTAGAAGACTGCATCAATTATTTACAGGAGAAAAAAAAAACAGAAGGAAAATAAGAATTAAACTGTAGAACTTGATTTATACTTCAACGATATACAATCTTTAATAGAATTCAATAACTTGCAAACAGAAAAAGTTCATAACTGACCCTATTGAGTATTCGACTAGAAGGTGTGGAGTCGAAAAATGAAATGGGTGCTCGGAAAACTGAAGTGATCATTCCAAGAAAGAGACTCTGAGCAGTCTGAATAGCAATAGTTGCCAGCAAAACTGCCCTTCCCAATATGAAGATGGAACTCCCACCAGACAACAGAGCAAATACCCATATTAACTGCTCTCTGCTGACCCTGCTTTCTTTCTCAGTTCCCCAAGCAATCCAGTAATTGCTGCCCATTTGCAGTCCCTGGAAGAAGACTTGACAGAGAAGGATGACTGGAACAAGAGCACCTCCATAAGCAGAAGTGACAAAGGTCGAATAAACACTCCATTTCACTCGACCAGTTTCTGCTTCTTCTTCATGACTTTTTTCTGGAAGCTTTCCATTGTTGAAAGGCCCTTTCTCTTCTGCAACCTCTATTAGATTAATTTGATGAGGTCTACTGTTAAAGGAATCATCTTGTTGGCATGTGTTTACTTGGTCTAATGATTTTCTATGCGCAGTCATCTGTCTTACAAGTTCACCATTGGGATCCGCAATCAGATCTTCATATTTTCCAGACTGAACGATTTGACCAGCTTTAATTACCTATCGAAAATTGAATTGAAACAGAAAATAAGATACTTGACAGCAAAATGTTAGTAGAGCAGCAAAAAATTATGATAACATACCAGGACAAGGTCTGCTGCCTCCAAAAATTCTAACTGATGTGTAGCATAGATGACAGTCTTCAGGGACAAGTGTCGCAAGATACATTTCTGCAAAACATTTCACCCTCTGTTCAAATTCATTTCAAAATATAATCATAAATTTAGCAGTGCAGGAACCGAAAAAAAAAACCAAAATGATAGCAATTTTCCTTGCCTTGAACAAGTGTGTTCCTGTATGTGCATCAACAGCACTGAAAGGATCGTCCAAGATGTAAACATCTGAATCACTATAGACAGCTCTTGCCAGTTGAATCCTTTGCTTTTCTCCCCCACTTAGGTTCATCCCTCTCTCTCCCACTACAGTCAAATCTCCATCTGGCCACATCTTGACATCCTGGTCCAAAGCACAACTTTCCAGAACATCTTCATAATAACCCCTATTCATTTCCTTTCCAAACAGTAAATTATCCCTTATTGTTCCTGTTTGAATCCAAGCACTTTGTGGAACATAAGCTTTTGTTCCACAAACCTTTGCTCCTGCCCCAGAAATTTTGGGAATCTCCCCGAGTATGCTACATAGTAGGCTTGACTTGCCAGAACCAACAGAGCCGCAAACAGCAACCTTTCTTCCTTTCATTATCTTTATCTTCTCCATAATTTTGATTGTAGGTTTCTTGGAGTTTTGATCGCTTGTTTTCCATGCATACTCTCCTGTCTCAATAACAATCATGACATTGGATGCTTTTGATGTATGACAAGGAATCAGCTTCATTTGATCTTCTTTGATGAACTCTTGAATTCGATCGATTGAAACCTTTGTCTGAGCAATCATGGAAATGAGCTCTGGCAGGTTATAGATAGGCTCTTGTAGAATTCTGAAGGTAGCTAAAGCAGACAAGACCGTACCTGCTGTTAATGGCTTATTTAGTATAATGCATACACCAAAAGTGGTAACTGAAACCAGAGTTGGTGAAGCCCAGAAGAGAAAGGCCACTGCTGAGCATGTATAGAGGTATCTCTTCAGCCAACCCCTCTCAGTTTCCCTGAGTTGAAGCAGCTTCTTCAAGAATGTGGATTCCCATGAATGCAGCTTTAAGACTCTCATGCTCTTCAGAGTCTCTGATGTTACTTTGATTCTTGAATCTTTCACTTCCATGATCTTGGAGTGAAGCCTTTCTTGCCTATTGGCCAAAGGTGTGTTGCACACCATGACCAAAACTGTGGTAAGAAGAGCAGCAGCAGATGGGGCCGCACCAAGATTCCTGTAAAGGATAACCAAGGCCAGAAAGACCTGAAGTGGAAGCAACCAAACACCATGAATGTACCAGCAGAAGTCCCCAATTCTTTCAACATCCACATTGATTAAATTGATAATTTTACCATTACTTGGACCAGAATACTTAATGGAAATAGACTTCTTGTAAATCAACACAGTGAGAGCTGCTCGCACTCGTACACCAATCAGGTTAGCACCAAAATACCACTGTCTTTGACTCAATGATTCCAATGTCTTCGCAATGAAAAATACAAATGCAAGAATCAGTCCATGATGGGTACTTGAATCGTCATGCTTTCCCAGTAAATAATTCACAAAATTTGTAATTAGGAACGGACCCATATAGGATGCAGTAGTATAAACTCCTACAAAAAAATAAATAAAAGCATATATATAAAAAAACCTGCAGCCTGCAGGATTAAAACTAAAAAAAAACAAAAGAAAAGGAAAAGTGGTTTGAGAACAAATTAAGAGTTACCTGCAAAAATTGCATTTATGGCTAACGATTTTCTTATGGTCCGCATTATGGCTTTTGGCAATGAAGAGTCTTCAATCTTCTGTTTCAGCAGTGATTCTTCAAGCAAAGAGGAGGCACTTTCTGCTTTTTCTGAGGAAGGAACAGATGGTATATGAGGTAATTCCAGCTGTTGAATACGACCCCTTCTGAAAAGTGGGTTCAGCCATTGGAATGAAACTTTGCTCCAGATTCCAGCATTAGTGTAAGAATCAGTATCTTGGCGGAAACTTTCATCTTCCTTCTCAAGTAATGGGCGTTTAAGGTCACTGTTTTTCTGGGCATAACCAAAAACATTGAAACAAAGTAGTATTGACAAAGGAAAGGAAGCAAATTCCACTATGTTAGCCTTTGGAAGAACATCTGGAAACTCTAAGGATTTCAATTGGGTAATGAGGTAAAGGCACACAGAAAGTGAGTAAAAAATGGTGGAAAAGATCCACCAACAAATGAGGACCCAAGGCCACCTTTTTTGCTCAGTGTGAGTCCTGTTCTTTGAGTAAAGTGTAACCACTGTGGCTAAAACCCAAGTCATGCCTGAGAAGATTGATTTCCAACTTATAATCCTACCACCCCAATACTCATAGACCCCAAAACCAACATAGAACGTTGAGATTAAGGCATTTGCAATAAAGGTGAGCAAAGCAAAACCTTTGCATCCTCTATCTTCAGCTTTATCTCTCAAACATGTGTGAGCACCACTACCATCTCTTCTAATTCGTTTCATATTATCTAGCAGAACCCACGTCAATAACACTATGAAAAAAGCTACATTAACGATCTCCAACAAGATATCCATGAAATACTTATGAAATCACCAATCTAGAACCCAACTCAAAACTATCAAGTACTCTGGCTACGTACAGAGAGACTTCAATTAATTAATCATTGAGACCTGCATATAATAACACGTTTGGGATAAGAACAATGAGAACCCAATTCAGATAAGCACGCAAGGATTGAAAGCCAACCCCAATTGGCATTGGAACACCGCAGTTGCAAACAAAATATTTTAGGATATTTATTCAGAGAAACAAAAAGTGGCAGGTGGGTCGGTTCATACAGAAGCAAAACCAGTTACCTGCGAACTGATAGCTATGAAGGACGCACGTGGCTCTTTGAGGGTGGTGACGAGGAAGTGAATGAATTCTCAATGCTTTACACCTAGTGGGTCTCTGAACAGTGGTTTTGGTTTGGATTCTTATAGAGGAGCCACCACTCCGGTATGTATAGGTGTGCGAGGATGGAATATTTCACATTCCTGATTCTTATTTACAGACATTACCAGCATTCCTATTCATGTATGAGATGACAGATGTCACATTAGAATATTACATGTAAATTATTCTCAAATTATACAATTACACTTTCTCAACAAAAAAATTATACAATTACTCAAATTTGATCTACGTGGTTTATCTAATTTGAGGTAATGTCTATAGGGGTAGTATCTTGGTTCTCATTATAAAATTGTTAAAGTTTTTTATTAAATTTAAATAAAATGAATTTTTAGCCTATTTTAATTTTAAAACATTTATTCATTTTCTCTAACCACTTAAATTAATTTTTAGAGTAAAATGAAGAAATAGATACATAAAGATATAGATTGGATAAAGGAATGGATTCTTAGTAGGATGTAGGAGGAGCCCTTATATTAAAAGGAAGCAAGGGCCCTGCTCTTTGCATTTCCTTAATATGGGACAAATCGCTCAAAGCCAATATATATCCCAGTAGTAACATAATTATTATAAAAATATATATATATATTTTTATTATCCTTTTTGTTATTTATATGAATGTATAAATTAACAAAAATATGGCAATGACAATAAAAAAAAAATGTTGGCATGTACAACAGTACAAACTATCCCCATCGTTACTATCATTGCGGCTTGACATCTATATCCGTATCATCCATATGAGGATATAATTTTTTCAATTAAGTAAATAATCATTACTTTCCCGAAATCTAAAGTGGGACCAGAATCTTAAGATCCTCCGTATCTATTTATTTATTGATTATCACTATTTGGATATCTCACCTGTCAAGGCTGAAAATATCTTGAAACTAAGAATTAATGTGTTACATGTGTTCTCATGTATGTCTTCATTTTTAGGACACGGTACACACATATATCTTCTCTTTATATTTTTATAGAGATAATAATTCCAAAGTTCACTTTTGGACTCTTACTAATAACTAAATACAGTTAAAAAGTTAAAAAGTTAAAATGTCAAATAGGTTTATTTTGTACAAATAAAGCTCACGTTTTAATTTATTATGTATGTTTTGTGCTAAGAGCTCGGTGGATTTTATTTTTTTAAGGACAAATTATCACTGTCTGATAATAACAATTAATAACATTATAACACGAGCGTTTTACAGAGCAAATTGACATTGTCTGATAGTAACAATTATGACTATTTGTCGAACATTTGGTGAATAATAATGAGGACTTGGTGAATATGTCAAGTGCTTGACTAAAGATCAACTTATCATCATGTTTTTACATAGGGCTTGGCTAATCATAGACTTTGTCATTTTGACCTTTAAAAAAAAAAAAATTTGTATCATGCTTACTTTATTTATGTAATTAAAAATATCTTATGACTTAATTCGAACAATTTTAGAAATTTTAATTTTTACTTACTGTATAAGTTATATTATTATTTTGATTTAAAGATAATTCCAACTATTTTCACCGTTTGAATCAATTTGAAAGAAGAAAAAAGAAAAGAAAAGAAACTCTCACATATATGTATATAACTATCATCTATCTATACTATTATAAAGTCGGAATAAGAGTTCGGTGTACTAATTTCACTAAAAATATAGGAAAAAAAACTTTACTGAAAAAAATGCCTAATATTAAAGATAAATAAATCACCACCACAATCCTCGTTATCACTCAATAGCAATGCACGTGAAAGGAAAGCCTTACACGATCAATCTGCACCGTCCGTTTAGTATCTGCATCTGCATGTGAGCAGGTAGAATCACGAGCGTCGATCCAAGATTTGGGTGCTCAACTTTATTAGCGCCTACTGGTGAGTGGAGCGTGTGGAGCCATGATTTGGTGAGACAGAGCTGTTGAGGGCGTGTGGGTTGCGCAACGGTCCCGACCACCCGACTCTCTTTAAACGTAGCAGACACGTGGTGGTGGGTCTTGGGTGTGTGCTTGGTAAAAGCAGACCCACTGTAAAAGTGTGTGGCCCACGTGAGAACTATCAGCTCCATCATTACTACTTTCCATCTAATCACTATTTTACTATTTCTAGTTTTTGTCTTTCAGAATTTGTGAACAAATCACTATTTATAGCCACAAAGAAAAAAGAAAAAGAAAGAAGATTAATAAGATAATTAAGACCAGTCTTTCTATAATTTTACTAAACACCATTAATAAGTAATTAAATGATATAAGACTTATCATGAAATTCACATCAATCAACAATAACTCCTTATATAAAATGTTGACACTAATATTTCTTTTTTTTTTTTTAGCCAAGATTGACATGAATATTTCTTAATTTTGTTATTTTCTTTGAATTTGCCCCCTTTCTTTTAGAACCAAGTTTAGAAAGTCTTGGCTTTACCCAATCGTTTGAGGTTAAAAGCTTGGACCTTGAAAACTAAAAATTTAAAAGCCCCCTTAATCGGGCATAGTCTTATAAATAAAGGTTGTCAAAATTAATGAATAGTTATTTTGAAAAGCTTTTACTTTTGTTAAATAGCATGCATTCATCTAGAAAACAAAATTTATGGCTTTTGAAAAATCACAAGTACTTTATCTTAGATTCTTAACCAAAACAAACGATAAATCTCATTCATGTTCAAAATTATACCACAGCTTTAAGCTAGCTTATGTCAAACAAAAAAATAAAAAATAAAAAACTTTTAGCTAGCTGTTTTGGAGTTTTCTGCACTAAAAAGTGAGCCATCTGCACCCTTTTGTTTTGTCCTTTATTTTTTTTCAAAGGAACATATTATGATATATTAATGGGTTTATTATGTACTTGAGTGTGATCCATCCATATGCATTTATGAACTAAAACATTATCCTTTGTACGTACAGTCCTGCTTTATATATTCCCTGCAGCCATCTCCCATATGCTTTTATATATATGTATCTTTTGATATTTTGACCCGAATATTCTGGAGAATCTGGAGGGTACTATACAAGTGACCATGTTGCATGTACTAATACGAATTTTATTTTATATATTATGGGAGGATATATCTAATGTTAATTAGTAATATATTGCACAAAAATATTCCAGATCGTGAAGCTTAATTGGTTATAACATAGAGTAGACTGTAGCATGTAATGTTTACATAAATGAGGAAATGAATGAACACAGAGTGTCGACATTTTATGTTCATGCATGAATGAAAAAGAAAAGAGGGACTTTGCTTTCTTTGTTTTGAATATGGAGCTCAACAATAGAGACTGTAGAGGACCACGGGTCCACGCATGCACTCACCAACCCACGTACCCCTCTCAACCAGCACAGCCTTTTCATTCACGCCCATATGTATCTACCTATGTACCATTTTTTCTCGAAAGATCAACGACCTTCATCGATCATTATCATCTTCATATATATATAGTTCCTTTTTTCTGGTCAGATTCTTGATAATTATATATAGCTTTCTAATAGCCACAGGTTTTTGACAATTACTTGACTTCATAAAGCATAATATGCGCACACCATCTTAGAATATTCAGCAGCTCCTATTACATAAATTCAACATATATTCTTATAAATAAATAAAATAAAAAGGTATTGCACACAGTAATTGTTGGTGCATATATGTATGCTTTGAAAATGATGGGTCATCTCTTCCATTTTATTCACTTTCATGGATATACAACGTTGGAAAGCACTATAACAATGGTTTCTATAGGAATTGGGGCCTAGCAATATATGCACATGCTTTGTCAAGCTCATAATTTAATTTGAATGCACTTCCTAGTTTGCTGGAACACTCGACTAAATAGATTCTTCGATCATGAGCCCTGCACATAAAGGTCGGTACAACACACATGCATGTCTCTCTATCAATTTCGTCCACTTCCATGATTGAATCATTGTTACTTACAATTTTTTTAAAATAAATATTAAATATATGTGACCACTTTATAGATGGCATACACTTATTGACCACTCTCTCAAAATTTAAATTTGATAAAAAATGATATAAGAAAACATAGCTCCAACCATTCCTTAAAATCTTCATAAATTTGAGATTTTTCTAAAAAACTTCCAAATCAAGTTAAATGAATAAGACTCTCCAAATCTTCAATAGTCAAATCTTAAATGATATGGGAAAATTATAATTTTAGCATTAGAAAGTCTATACATAAATTTAACTTTTTATCCAAAATTATCTTTATATTTAAAGAAAATATATGAAAAGAGTCGAGGATGCTCTTACAATATCTTAACAGGGATCGAACATGAAAATTTACCCAAAAAAAATACTTGACGAGTTTAAGAATTTGTAAAGACATTAGAAATGAGTATTCTTTGGGAACTATAATTGTGAAAAAAATAAAAGAGGTGAGAAATTTATAGGAAAAAGCAAAAAGAAAAAGCAACTTTTTTTAATGTCGTTCCTGACAGGCTGGGGTCGTGTACAGGCACGGGTTCTTGTGCTTCATGTTGTATTCACTTTTTTTTTATTTCATTGGAATGTCGTATTCTTTTTTAAGTGCCAGCCTGTCAGGTACCACATTTCTCATCAGTCTTGCCACGTGGCAGCTTATCAAAAAGTGTCGGCCCTACCTTCGTACCATAAATGACGCAAATTTAAAATTTTACCGTTGGCTCGGGAAGGAACCAAAAAATTAATAAAAAAACTAGCCGTTGCAGTTACTACTTTCCGTTAGATTTTTCTCAAGCCCTAAAACTATTTCTTCAGCCTCCTCATCGCACATCACTCAAATCCGTGCCTGTAACTTCGTTTGGAAAGTTCAAATTTTCTTTCTTGCCAAACAGAATTGTATAGAATTCTTATTGGGTTTGGACGTGCACAAGTAATGGCTTCAAGAACAGCGACCAAAGACATCATCACTCTCCGTGGTTCCGCGGCTATCGTTAGCGAGTTCTTCGGTATGTTATTCTCTATTGCAAGCTCTTCAGACCCTTGCCTTTGATTCGAATGTAATTCTTCTTTGTTGGGTTTTGTGTGGTTTTCATGAAATCCTTGGCTGATCTCTGTTTTTTGTATTTCCTTGCAATATCTCTTTCAGGTTATTCAGCAAACAGGTAATTTTCATTATGTTATCAGTTGAGGGTTTGACCCCATTTTGGTGTCTGGATCTTGAAATTATTAATATTGGTTGTAAAATTGGGTTTTTAGTATTCTGTACAATCGTGGAGTTTATCCTGAAGAGAGTTTTGTAAAGGTGAAGAAATATGGACTGCCCATGTTGCTTACTCAAGATGAAGGCCTCAAATCCTTTATTGCCAACCTTACTGCTCAGCTTTCCGGTGAGTTCTAACTATTTATGGCCTTATCATTTTGGGTCTGTTTGGGTATAATTCTTAATTTATTACCTCCACACTGAAAGTTTGAAACTTCAATTCTTAATTTATCAATTTGGGTATGTTTGGCTTGATTGAGATGTGTTGTTCTTGGGAACTGACATTTTTGAGCTTCAATCTTTTACAGAGTGGCTGGAAGCTGGCAAGTTACAGAGAGTTGTTCTGGTCATAATGAGCAAGGCCACTGGTGAGGTTCTTGAGAGGTGGAACTTCAGCATTGAGACCGACAGTGAGGTCGTTGAGAAGGGGTAATTGAACTCAATTTGGATTTTTTATATGTGTCCCTCATGTTGCAGGCATGTAAAATTGCTCTCTAAAACATTTTCATTGCTTTGTTTGGTTTGATTCAAGTGTGTCGAGGGAAAAGAGCGACAAGGAAATCATGAGGGAGATTCAAGCAATCATGAGGCAGATTGCTTCGAGCATTACTTACTTGCCATGCCTTGATGAACCCTGTAAGAACCACCACAAACACACCCACCGAAATGAAAACTTAAAAGGGTTTATTTTCTTTTACCTTGGTGTTTATCATACTCGTCTGATGTATTGTTTGTTTTAGGTGTATTTGATGTTTTGGCATACACGGATAAAGATATTGCAGTCCCATTCACTTGGATTGAGAGTGATCCCAAGCTGATTGCAAATCCACAAATGGTGAAACTGCATTCCTTTGACACCAAGGCAAGTTGGAGAAATTGCAGTGCCATTTCTGTTTTTTGATTCATTGAGAAATTCTTTCAGCATAAAAGGGAAAGCTGTTGATTAATCTTATAATTTATATGTTGGTTTATGCAGATTCACAAGGTTGACACTCTAGTATCATACAAGAACGATGAGTGGGATGAAGAGTAGCGTGGATATTCAGCGATGTTTCCTTGAATTTGGTATTGTGAATTGTGAATCTTTTATTCACATTTTGTTAAAATAGTTGGAAAGAAGATGACAATTGATGTACTTCTCTGTAAGATGTTTTCCGTACATCTCTCTCTTTTCAACATGGATATTGGATGTATAATCTGGTGTATGTGGTCAGATTAATGTGATGTGAGTTTGTTTAATTGTGTTTCGCACTTGATGTATAATTTCTTTTGTGGAAAGAAAAGGATCATTGATTTTACATGGAATTGACATAGACGGGTAGACCCATAAATCACTGAATTTTACAGCCTGCAGGCTCACTCTCAATTTGAATTTTACTATTAATTTCTTCTCTTATCTTCTAGAATTAGCACAGCAGGTCCATGAATTATTTCGGTTGTATAAGAATCCGCTCATAAATAAGCAGTCACTCAAACAAGTATTGTTTGGTTCATGAATTCAGCCTACACGGCTCAGCATCCCCTCCTTCACAATTTGTGTTCTATTCATACAGGAGTAACAGGACAACTCATTCTGTAGGTTGCCATTTTTCATCAAGCACAACATAGATCACTTAATTCACATGAATAATCTACAGATGTTAGGAACCATACTGTTAAAAATATTCTAGAAATGTGCATTCAGTTTGGCAAGTCACAGTTTGTTTATCTTGACTCTTGAGCTTAGCAACCTAACTCAATGAATGCTACAAATATGGGCTCGGCTAGATTTCTGCAATATGAGTATTAGCCAGCCCAATCAAATTTTGCACCAAGGGCCCTCGCCACCCAGAAGAAAAAAAATAAGACAAAGCAAAGTGATACGAAATATCTCATCACACTGGTCAAATCAGAATCACACAGAGATGCCCAGAAATGGGATTAACAGAAGAGAAAATGTTTATTGTAGAATGCCTTCTCCTCAGTATGTACTGGTATGTGATCTGACTCATCATACTATACAGGCACAATTTGACGCCCCCCCTAAGATTAGGACTTTACCAGCATAAAGTTCTCACTATTAAAGGGGTAAAGGTTTGATCCTGCAGAAGTTTTGTAAAGTAGTGAAAGTCAAAAGTGAGAGACAAGGAGATAAAGTCTGAAACAGAACAAATTTTGACTCTCTATATATGCAAGCATAACTGTATCCAACGCCTTGAAGCATCAGTGAGTTACAATGGCCAATCCGCAGTACGTGAAATATTGCAGCGGCGATCAGTAACACTGCAATCACTGTTATTGCTGTGCTTGTAGTGTTACTTGTTGCGGGCCTTGCGGCTGCAATATGTCAAAGTACTGTTTAAACACTTTTAAAGTGCGTAGATGGTGCCGCTCATGAAATTAATGGTTATGGTGCTTTATTTGTATGGTGCAAGTTTGAAACAAACATCTCACGTCTGTGTTTGGAACTTTCAGACAAATTGGAGACAGAAAGTCTGCAAACAAACAGACGTTAAAGACAAGGAGGATGCAAGGGCGAGAGAGAGAGAGAGAGAGAGAGCAAAAGCTAGGAATATGTGAACAAAACTTGTGAAGGGGTGCTAGTAGCCTACTGCACCCAGTACATTTGAGAGTGTAAAGTGCATGTGGAGACTGGACGGAGTGGTTTGGTCATGTACGCCTTCCCTCAAAGGATGTCCTTAAATATCAGCGAGTGTAAGCCAGCCTAATTAACTTTTGCACCAGGGCCCCAGCAGCATAAACAAAATGATTTCAAATCTCTACTATTTTCTTCTTCTTTTAAATTTCCATTTCCAGAATAAATAGAATGAGGGAAAGTTGGAAATTGTTTGGAAGCAATCGGCAGTCGCATGGTTTAGTGGAAATAACAGCTTCAGCCTTGTTAAAAGTAAGGACCCTCGCCACCCACACCCAGAAGAAAAAATACAAGACAAAGCAAAGCGAGTAATAGAGGTAGAGAAACATAATATTTCATCACTTGGGTCAAATCACAGATACAAGAAAATGTAATTAACATTAAATTTGTCAAAAATGAGAGATAGAAGACGCCAAATTTCTTTGTAGCTCAAAAATACATATATACAAACATCAATGTCCAGGCCACTATGTGCAAGAACAGAATCTGTGCCAAGTGATTTGTCCTTGTTCTACCATAATACAAAATGCAGCATATTGATTGAGCGATATGGATCCACAAGAAAATAAAACAGCACTTTAATTATGAATGAACATGCATAGAGGCACATAGTTCTCAACTCACACCACGATATATTGCACCAGGTCGAAGATCATCCATATTTTCAATAATTCTGTACCTTTCAAACTCCCTCAGACATGTCCAACCGCGGCGGGTCAAAAAATCACGATAATCATCTTCAGTGTAGAATATCTTCTCCTCAGTATGTACTGGTATGTGGTCTGGCTCATCATACAGGCACACTTTGACAGCCACCCCTGAAATTTGGACTTGATCAGCATCAACTTCTCATTATGAAAGGGGTTGAATATACATCTATCTAAGGCACCTTTAAAGGTCATAATTGTGTGGACTTCATCCCTAAATACTGCTGGAATCATTAGTCTATAGCAATTGCCACAGATCACGATAACTTTAATGAAAATTTAGTTGAATTTATACTATTGTGATCTCTGTGAATAACAGGTGCTGCTTTTATACCTCTTTTTCATTTAGCTGATGCTTAAATGCTCAATATTTAAAATCATTATGGTCAGTACAAAATCTATACCTTCATCAAGATGAAGGGTGTAATTCCCCAGAGGCATATCCCTGTCAAGACTTCGGACTATCTGATCTTCATCCTCCAACCAGAAGGCACGTTTTGTTCTCAACCTAAAAGCAGATTTAATTGCCTCCTTAATGGCATCTGCAGTGCCGTCAATACCAATCCTTCTAGTATAAGCACCCCAATTGACTAATATGACTCTCCCACCATACGATTGACTCTCCCCACCTGCCAGAAAGGGGAAAAAAATTTGAAATAAATGAGACAATGTGCTTACAATTGGCTCGTACTTGAATAAGCTAAATGAAGACTGAAGTGCTACTCATCTATAGAAATCATTTGAAGCATAAGCACATATAACAAGACACCTTTTGAGCAACTTTCTCAACTGAACACAATCTAATTTATTTACCATTTCCGGGGGTTTCTCTCCAGTTCCAAGGTGGAACTCCATTTGCTGCAACTGCATCAGCTGCAGTGATTGCAAGAGGATGACCATCATGATCCAAACGTCTCTCGAGATTGAGTGTTGGCCTGCCACTAGCTGCACACCAAGGTACTTATGAAGGGAGGGAGAACATTACACTTCGAGAAATGAAACATGAAACAAAGAAGAAGAATAAAGAGGAGAAGTAATACGCAGCCAGAGTTTATATTCTCTTATTTTGCACCTTCTTCCTTGCTCATGAAGAGCTCAGCATTGACCAATAAAAAAAGGTTGGAGGGGTGGGGGGAAAACTTAATTACTAGTTCATTAAACATGGATTTCATATATTATGCTAATAATATCCTATCATGGGCCTGCAGCTCAAAAATTTGAAATGCCTGCATCTGCATAACCTTAATGAATTATTTATTTCCCAAAATATAAGTAGTCATAATTAGTAACAGTGGTCATGAGGATAAGTCAAGCTAATAATTAGGTGATGAAATAGCATAAATATCAACTAGAATACTGAAACTCAAATTACATTAATATACCTTCAACAGGTACAAAAGAAATGTTTGCATCTTCAATACCTAGATGAACAGAAAACCAGTCAAATTAGAATTTCGAAAAAGCAAAAGGCTAAAGAACATGAAGTATACTACCCAAGTGAAGGAAAATAAAAGGAATGAGTTGGAATATCAAAGTATGTTCAAAAGAATCGTGTACAAGAATCCCCACACAACATTTGATGACTTAGGAAACATCATAACAGCAAAACTCAAATGCTAAATATCCTCATTGTCAACCGAATTTAAACACAACAAACTATTCCTTCAACTCCAAGACACAAGTAGTTATTTGATAAAATCTGTAGAACGCAATACAGAAAATGTAACATCTGAAGTTGATATCAAAGAACATAGTAACAGGAAACTGTGTTTTAAGGCCTATAATGTGTCAGGAAAGACTACCAGAGTAAAATGTGAGGGGAAAAAATACAACTAAGTCACAGAAGAGTAATCACAAATGAGAACAATTTGTATGTGGAAGACTTGTTTTTCACAAAGCAGCATTTTCAATACATTACTAAATACACTTAGAACAAGGTAGTCAGTAATTTGCATACTACAACTCTTCATGTACATTGAACACTCTCTTTTTTTTTTTTTTTGGTGAAGTACGTTGAACACTCTTTAATACCCAGCATAAGACATCTCGATGATCAACAATTTTAAGAAAATCAAAAGGAGGAATTCAATGTGCTAACACAATAAGCTAGTATCTTATCTATCTTTTATCTTATAAAGAAATTGCAAATGTGGTACATTCCAAGCCATAACTCTTGAAATTCCAGAAATTCTTGTTTCTTCTCTCATATTTCAATTCATTTAAGTTAAGCAAAAGATGAATTAAAAGTTTGGAACCTAGTTTAGGTGCAAGATTGCTGAGAAAAATTTACTATTGCGTGAATTTCCATTCTTTCATAAGTCTACAACTGAGAAGAAATTGATTTTTCACTAGCGTACTTTCATCTGCTACTTCCCCTCTACTGGTTCATTAGATGTTCAGTCTTGTAGTCAAAATTGGCAAATACATCCTGATGACTAGGTGAGCAGCATGACCCTATTCCCAGCAGTCCAGATCTCAAAGCAAGTGGTGTACAACATACTCAAAGTAAACTTAAAGCAGCAGTTCATAATCTACAATAGCATCAGATTACATACGAAGAATTTCATTTCTTATCTTTTACCTCTTGCCATTAATCCCATATGTCATGCAGATTTATCATATATGTATCTAAATGCCACTATTGCAGGAAGCATTCAAATTAGCAGTTTGATAGCGAAAAATTACCATGTATAACTATAACACGGTCTCGTGGTGTAACCAATTAACAGACGACGGATTTATACTTGTAGGTTATAGTATTAATAACATTCACCCATATTATACCACCACGTGGCCATGCTACGGTTATACAGAATAATTACTCTTTGAAGCGCACGCACTTTTACTTTATTAAGGTAAATTGGAATATAAGTTTCCTCAGTCCCCAGAAATCAATCATTACAAACCTTTTCCACTTACACTGCCAATAAAAGCCATTTCCAGATTCAGTAACATTTATAAATTCAAAACATTAAAAGAAACCCTCTAAAATTAGCTTCTAATGCATTAATATCGTACAAATCTCTTTTTCAGAGAAACAGGAAGCAATACCAAATGGAGAAACATGAACATAAAAAGTAGGAAACCACCATACATTCTAACATAAGCCAAAACCGAACCCATATCCGAAAACAGAAATTTAAGAACTTTCTTCAGAATATTGGATTTTTCAGCTCAAATTTTACAACCCTACTTCCCATTCTTACACACATATCTAGCCAGCATCCCAAAAATCTAGAAAAAACAAAAAGTAAAGGCAATACCTTTATCCGAGAATTGCATAAAAGAATCAACCTTTGGGGGTGTGGGACTTTTGTACTGCGCATTCTTGCTTCTTTCCTTCAAAATCTCCTCAATCTCTTTGTAATATGACATCTTAGCCGACCCACTTCCCCTATCGTGGTGCTTAGCCTTCTTAAACTCCTTAAGCAAGTTCCTCCACTTGTCGGTGCACATAGTTGGTGATCGCTCGAATCCTTTTTCTTTCATCTTAGCCGAAATCTGCTCCCACAAGTGCTTGTTCGACTTGGAAGTGTTGAACAAACCGTCCATTTCACGGCGCAGAGCTATCAGACTCCGAGTCTCGTCCTGGACCCAAGTCTCGGCTCGCTTCTTCGGGGCCTTAACTTCGTGGTCCTCGCCGCTACTGTCTCCCAAAACCATCTGGTGGTGGTGGTGCTGCTGCTGTTGCTGTGATTGATGGTTGGTATGATGGGTTTGTTGAGAGGGGAGTTCGTCATTGGAGACCACCTCAATCATCATGTCTCGGCTGCCTTCATCTTTGTAAAAATCGATTGCGCGAGGCTTTTCGGACAAGTACATGGTGATGGGTCACTGGGTGTTGGAATTTAACAAGTGGGTTTTCGAAAAAAATAGGTGTTTGAATCTGCTGGGCGGGAGGGAGCGAGAGAGGAAGAGTACGAGTTTTGATTAGATGGGATTGAAGAAAGTGAGGGACTTCATAAGTAGCAGAACCAACCCCATTATAGGGGTTGTGCTTGATTGGGCGTGTGTTTTGTAGGATTTTTGTTTCACTTTTTGCAGACGTAAGTTCGGGTTTTAGCTCAGAGAGAGAGAGAGAGAGTGCGTGAAGTAAAAGCTTCGTGCGCGATTAGCGAAGAAAGAGGTATGAGTTCACTGGACCTGTCTCTCTCTTTGTCCCTCTGGTTGAATGAAGCTTAAGGTGAGCTACTTATAAAGTTATAATTCCGTAAACGGTGCGTTTTAGTAATGTGAGACGACGGCGTTTTGAACTGGAGGTAATTATAAATGACGTTGCGTCTTAGAAGTGGAAATGCCATTGCCAACATAATCCATTTGCTACCCGCGCTCATTTTGCAGTAGTAAAACCCTAGCGATGGTTGCCGGATAATATTGACGATGAAGCTCGCTCAAGCCTCTTCCTCTAAGTCCAGAGCTTCTCTTTGCTTTTTCAATGGAGGAGGAGTACCCTCTCGTACGCTTAAGTCACCCTCTTCTTCCTTCGCAACTTCCAAAATCGTTGCCTTTAATGCAAGACCTCTCTCAGGTATAAAATCAAACACCTTTAGTCTCATTTTTTACACTTATTATCGAGCCATGGACTGGTAATCATGTGGGCTTTTGTCACTGAAATTCTATTGGGTAAACTTAAAGATTGGGGCAGAAAGTAGTGAGTTGGGTTATTTTTTCCTCATTAATATTTACTTGTATTTAGATTGAGCTGAAATCTCTGCTTTTTCTCGCTTTTGAGTAGTTAGTAGGAAAAGGATTGAATATTTCTTTATTTGGTAGAAGGATCAATACTGTACCGAAGGAGGAAGAATGTAATATGCTTCACTTTTGAGTTTTTGATTAAGGAGAAGATTAATGCCAGTGCCTGTTTATATTTTGTTATATGTGGTACAGCCATTTTGCATTGTTTCTGATGAATTTTTTGGGTTGAATTTCTGATGCATTGCTTTCATATTAGAGGTAGACAAAATGTCCATTTGAGGAAATCACTTCAACTAAACTTTCAAGCAGTGTGTGGTTTTTGCAGGACCCATCATCGAAACAAAATAGCTACTGGTGGCCTTTCCATATCAGCAATGAGCAATGCCTACTGCACCAGATTTTGCAGCTTTCACCATAAAGCAGTAGACCTGCTATCTTCGAGAAAACTATGTGGGAACCAAATTTTGAGGCCCTTTTCCACATGGGCCTCACCAATGATGTCTCCGACTCTCCCTCTTGTCATTCGTCCCCCATCATCACTAGTTTTGGCCACCCAGCTTTCACCATCTGATGCTCCCCAACGTTCAGATGAGTGGTTTGCCTTGCGTAGGGACAAACTGACAACAAGTACTTTCAGCACTGCCTTGGGCTTTTGGAAGGGAAACCGTCGGCCTGAGCTCTGGCATGAGAAGGTATTTGAATCAGAGAAACAAATCGTGGAAGCTTCTAAACGTGCCATGGAATGGGGCATGCTCAATGAAGAAGTGGCCATAGGCATGTACAAAAGCATCACAGGTCGTGAAGTGAGTTCATATGGATTTGCAACCCACATAGAGGAGAGATTTGATTGGATTGGTGCCTCCCCTGATGGTCTTCTTGATTGCTTTCAAGGTGGTGGTGGGATCCTGGAAGTGAAATGTCCATATAACAAGGGCAAGCCTGAGAAGGGTCTGCCCTGGTCAACTATGCCTTTTTATTACATGCCTCAGGTGCAGGGTCAGATGGAGATAATGGACAGAGAGTGGGTTGATCTGTATTGCTGGACACCAAATGGAAGCACAATATTCCGTGTGTGTAGAGACCGTCATTACTGGGACTTGATGCATGGGATTTTAAG
The DNA here is from genome assembly GCA_003254885.1 of Purshia tridentata. NCBI lineage: Eukaryota > Viridiplantae > Streptophyta > Magnoliopsida > Rosales > Rosaceae > Purshia > Purshia tridentata. The sequence continues at coordinate 37,849 of QANT01000646.1, forward strand.
GGAATTTTGGTGGGAAAATGTGGTTCCTGCTAAGGAGGCTCTGTTGCTGGGAAGGGAAGAAGAGGCCCAGCAGTATATTCCAACTTCTACACACAGACAAACAGGGCTTGCCATTGTTAAGAGCTTGAAGTTAGCCAGTGAGGCAAAGTTATTGTGTAGGGAGATTGCGGGTCATGTTGAATTTTACCAGTGACGATGGCCCTCAAGAAAGGATATGAGGATGGGCCTCATCCCGTTTCCCTCCCTTTGAATTGTAATCCCTTGGTTCGAAATGTATTTGTCAGTTGTATTAGATCTCATCGTATATCTATATAGTTCGAATACTTCGATTCATTATATACTTTTAATCTGCAATTTTTCATTTGATTCAATCAATTTATAGGGTCCTGCAACATGGTTAGACAAAAGCTAAACCAGTAAACCCTCTATAGGGTCCTGTTTTGCAGTCTGGTTGTTGATGGTAGCACTGATGCTTGAACCCATTACATGTGGGACAAAGGAGAAAACCTGCACCCCTTTTTTGGGTCATAAGAATAACAGTCTCTTCCCAAAAATGAGCATTGATTTGATGACATGGATGATTATAAATTTACAGGGTTTGGAAAGGAGAGATTTTAGGCTTGACATAACTGCGGGTTTCCTGCTGCGACTTGCGAGACCAAATCAAAAGGGGTTGAAATATGGACACAGCTTGTTTACCAAAAAACCAACTTCAAACCAAATCAATTACTTACGGTCAAATGAAGGACATGACCAAATTAAGCTAAAGACCGTTGGACATTTCTAAACTTGTTCATCCGAAATAACCAACTTTTCTCAAACCCTTTTCCTTCCAGTCCAATTATAGAAAAGCAACATTGAGAGAGACATTGAGAGAGAGTTAAAATAAGCAAATTCCTGTTGCAACACATTGCCAAAGTCTGGATCTAAAGCAAGTTATAATCCAAGAAGTGCACAAGAAGTGAAGGAAAGATAGAGCATATGGATTCTGGTGGGCTATCCTGGGCTGATCAATGGGATACACACGATGACCCACCACCATTGGGATCATCAGAGAAGGACAAGAAGAAGGGAAAGGATGGATCAAAGAGCAAGATCGGGTCAATGTTGAGCTTCAAATGGGTGAAAGAGCTCCGCAAGAATAAGTCTCAGAAATAATATATCTGCTACTTGGCGGCAATATTATGTCATTAAACCACCTTCATCCCAATTGTCTTCATACAATGTCGAACTTTTTAACTATGTCACCTCAATAATGGTTTGATAATAAAGTGTGCACCCTTTCCTACTCTTCTATTTTAGTGTTTTTCTCCCTTTCTGAATGTCATTTGCAGAACTAGAACGAAATGTAAAAGATCATTATTTAATAAATGGCGCGTAATAATTCAGGAAAATAGGAGTAATTTTGTGGAATCAGTACAGAACAAAAAGATCAATGATTTAATGCTCCATTAATAGTCTCCCTCTTGTTATCACCATTAATTTTAGAATTGGTTGATTTCTCTCTCGTTTTGTTTGCTGTGAATAAAGGACGTGCCATGGAAACGTCCCAATTCCTAACAGCCATCACATAACACGTGTTAACATGATGTCTGTCGCCAACAAGAACAAGCGACATGCGGTGCATTCTTCAACAGTCCCACCCAGCAACCCAAACGACACGTCGTTATTCCTTCTTCTGAGAACCTGCTGTTTTTTCCTTCTGCCACTGTCAGCAGAATCTGATAGAAGGGTTAGCACACGCAAGACATGTGTAGGCGTATAATCATCGTCTTAGATCATTTGATGTGTTGGTTTGGGACCATGTCTCTCAGAATAATTTTAGGTACTCAAGAGAAGGGAATCCAAAACGTGAAATATGGGTTTTGGATTACGTACAAGTTGCAAACTTTCAACCTCCTCCTTCTTGCCTCCACAGCCAAAAACACATTTTAGGCACAAGACTACAGCCCCTTGTCCAATGTTTCATCATATGACCTGACAAGTCATGTAAGGAGAGGATAGACAGTAAATCGTATACGCTAGTCTTACTAAAGTTTCTCTCCCAGCAATATGCATTTTCATATTTAAGTTCTAAGGGCCTTTGAATAATTGTAAAGGTCTGCTTTACAAGTCATATATTTTCCCTTCTGTGGTGTATAATGTATTTGACACAAGAATATTGTAGTCGAGGGACAAAACTTGTCTGGTATCTGAAGTTATAGGCTTAAACAGTTTAACGTGAAAGTTATCAAGGTGGAAATCGAAATATGCTTATTTAACTCTTTCTTTGATACACCTTTCAGTGTTATTTTATTCATAGCTTTTGGTAAAAGCAAACGCATTTGCAATATGAAAACGAAGGCAAAACATTTACTTTCAAGGTAACACTTTTGTAAATTTTGTACAATAGAAAGTTGCAAAATGTAATTAGTGATAAGGGCTGTTGGTACAACCACCATCTATTTGGAAATTGAAAAACAAAATTAGAAAACACACTTAAAACTACCTAGATCTTCAACACATACCTGGACAAGCTTTGCATAACGAAGTCGCCAAATAAAGTCAAAAATCATTTTCTGTAAATCCCATAACAATCAACGAGGCAAAGGGTTTGTAATAAAGTCATAACACGTTTAGCAAATGAGAGGCCTACCAATAGTATTCAAGCCAATGACAAGATACATTCATTCATCCGGGAAGATGGAAAAAGATAATACATTGCAATAGCTTTGCTCAATAACAGCCTTATGTCTCAATAGATGATGCTCAAGAAATTTATGCAGTAGCTTTGTCCATTGACATATAAGCATAATTAATTGTCAGAGTACATTTTACAACATTCACTTGGAAGGAAGCATGTAGCTTGTGCTCAATACACAAAAGATAAACTCTAATTACACAAGCAAGAGCCCCAGCAATTCTTTGCGCAAAAGAGCATACAGTTTCATAGCCCTGAGCATAACTGCAGCACTAGCAATTCTCTGCTAAAAATGCATACAGTTCAATAGCCAGAAGCCAGAAGCCAAAACCAAAATCCCTTTCATGAGCAAGAACAGACTGTAAGCCCCATTTTGTAATGAACAATGATTTTCGTGGTAAGTAAACATCAATAGCTACAACCAAGAACAAGCACGAATGAAGCTGGGAAATGAAATTAAAGATGAGGACTAGTGCATTTATAAGGGTCGGGTAGAAGAGGCGAGGTCCTGCATGGGGATTCATCCCAAATAGTGTCACAGATGAGACTAGATGAGACTGCTACAAGCGTAACTATAACACAGCTTGACGAACGACCAACATGAGAAATGAGTGCTTCCTTCGATGGGCCAGCATAGACAATGGCTGATGAATAATACCAAAAATAAATCACCTTCCACTTTTTCTCTTTACAAGAAGTTTCTCCTACTGCTAACAGTGTTGATAGCCTGCATTACATCTCAATCTGCTTCCCACAAACTTCACAACCCAATATTCACAAGCAAATCAACACACCTCATAGAACTTTTATTTGTGCCAGAGCCAACTAAAGGAATCACTTGGAAACAAAATTCCATTACCTGAACAGTGGATGCAGAACTTTGTTTCTAATAATAATCCATCATTCCTAAAATATACATCTCTTTCATGGCCCAAACGGTAATGAGATAATCTTAAAGTACCACTAGCAATTTCTCATCCACAACATGAAACCAGCAGATCTACACAACCAACAACATCTAGCCATGGCGACAAAAGCTATAATACTGTTCATGGCAAACAGCAGACTTAGATGGACCAAACTTTCTATCCTGTCTCTCCTGAGACTTAAGTAGCTGCTTCCAACAATCCGAGCAAAGCAATTCCAGACAAAATGTTTCCTCATATTCACTATCATTAATGCACCGACCACACTGAACACACCTACCTATGCAAAGTGTGCATGCCCTGCATACCTGAGTTGGATGTTCCTTCGCTTGACAAGCCTCGGCAGGGCAATCATAAACAAGCCTCAGGTTCTGGCATCTAGGACACATTTCGATATCAATGTCACTATCATCATCACAAGACAGATAAAAGTTCCCTCTGTGATAAAAGTGTGGCTTGCGAGCATTCTGCTGCATCTGGTTATCAGTGCCCAACAAGAATTTCAACTCTTCAAAATGCTTCTGTGTCACACCATAGAGCCCACCAATTCGTAAATGCTTCACACCTTGTGCACCCATAGACCTGAAAGCCTTTAAACTATTCACTATGCCCTCAATACTGAGTCTAGTACATCCTGGCACACTCAACTGCATAAATGAAGAAAACGTTAGCTTATATATTTATCAAGAAAAGCAAAAAATTATAAAGAATTGAAAAAAAAAAAAATCCATTCTGACATAGAATGATACGAACAGTAAACAAAGCATAAAAGGGGTTCAACATTTAGGCATAAAAATTTTCTGGACTGGGTACTGGAGTTTTACAGCACAAGGAGAAAGACAGAAAAAAAAGGAGCAAAAAACAAGCCAGAACTGCTATCAGAGCATTATGATAGCATGCTACCTGATTTGTGTCATTTGATAACTGCTAAACCAAACCCAAATTACTGCCAAGATATTAGTTTGGTATATCTTTACAAATCTGGCAACAACCCATTCCAAAGCAAAAGTTGGACACGAACAGATAATTCAATGTTAATAAATGAGGTACCTTCAAATTCAGAACAGGCAGGAGGGAAGGTAAGCTCAGCTATTGATTTAATCAATTTAGTTTATTTCATGATTACAATCATATTTGGGTTAAGATACAAAACAATCAACAGGAAATGAGTGGGTTTATATTCCTATGTAAGTATACATGTATGTAACACACCTGTTTGTAATTGTATCTGTCAGTTGGTCAAAAACAAAACTTGCAAGCAACTTGTGGGAGCAATTACTCTAAAAAGAAGTACTATGTATAGCAAAAACTAAGATTCCAACTTCATTAACACAAGGTGAGAAGAACCAACTATAGGGGCAGTGAACGCCACCATAACAAAGTTAACAAAAAAAAATAAAACATCTCAGCAACCAAGTTATGCAAGGCAAGTAAGTTCCAGTACTTGACCTTGAAGTTTAAAGTAAAACATTAACAACAATAAATGAGTTCTTTTAAAGAATGGTAGTCCAGAGAAATATGGGCAGTAATAAAAAATGACCACAATGGATCAACAGAACAAAGATAAAAGAGCATGAAGTAAAAAAAAAATTCAGGAGCCAGTCTGTAAGCCAACAATGATAAATAAAGTCTTACTAACCTTAGTTAGCCTAGAATTACTTTCAAGCACACGCTTCACACCATCATCAGTGATCCTTGGACACTCCACTAGGCTCAAGCATTGCAGATTTCCTTGAGCCCTATCAGTTAACTGCAAAAGAACATCATCGGTAATCTTCTCATTCAACGGTTGATCTATGTGAATACTTCTCCACAAAAGGGGGTCACAACGAACTGTAGAATGCAGAGATTTGCAAACATTTTCCACAACAAGGAGATCCCGCACACCCAGATAACTAAGGGCAAACATCAAAGCCCCATGAGGAGCTCCGCCATCTCCATCAGAGCAAATCCCAATGCCATGTTGAAACTCTACATTTTGCTGATTGGAACGACTTTCATTGCCCATATTCAAAATCTCGGTAACTGCACAAGCTGATCCAAAGCCATTGTGACAGGAAACATCACCAAATTCTTTATCTTTTGAGGACCCACCAAATCCACTTGCTGCATTAGACTTATGATCCACCACCGCAATATTCCCAGGGAATGTCTGGAACCTCATAGCATTATTCCAAATAAAATTCAATCCAGCAAAAAGTTCATAATTCCCATTACTCGTCCCCACCTCATCCCTTCCGTAACCACCATAGTCCACTTCCAAATCTTCAAGCCAGCCGGTGATAGCCGTAAAAGTGGTACTTATATCCATGCCAAAAGGGTCCGAAGGCAAAATATCAAGAATGTCATTCGAAACAGGCTCCTGTGAGCATCCCCTATCACATCTATCTCTTCCATAATCAAAGCAATCCCCCACATCCCTGTTCGAATGCCACGGCCTTCCGAAACCATCCCCATTCTTCTCTGGCATACCTTCGACAAGGTAGCCATTGGCAATCCTCATCGGTGACACCAAATTGTCCTCGGACAGATGCGCCGGAAATATTGGTCGGTGTGAAAAATTCAAGGCCATTGAATATGCACCCCAACCCAACTTTTCTCTACAAAAACCAATACACAACCCCCAGATTTCTCGAACCCCTTTCTCTCTCTTTTTTGTTTTTTCTTTTTTATCAAAAAGGTGTGGGAAAAGAAAAGGGAAAGTATGAAACAAGGGAAAGATCTAACAAGAACACCCTCAATTTCTGATGGCAAACTAAAACAACGCCCAAAAATTTCACAGAGTTTCTTGCAAAGAACCTAAAGCAGCTAAAATTGAAACCAAGAAAACGAAGCCGTGATCAATTTATCTACACGAAAAGAATCAAAGAATTACTTTTTTTGAATTTTTTTCTGAGACTAACCTAGGGTTTGAAGGAAAAGCAACAAAGCTAAAATATTGAATATAAGACAGATCAAAGGGAGAATATTTTGATAGAATGAAAGAAGAAGCTGATAATACAAATGATAACCAAATAAAAGTGAATCGAAACAGTCACCACAACCCTAATTTGCTCATACAAACGCAATCGACAGCGAAGCCTCTTGGAACCGAACCCTCGCAGGAGAAGAAGAAAAAAAGATGAAGCTTTTGTTTGATTCGATGGAAAACTTAGGGTAGGGTTTAAAGTTTCTTTGTTCCTTTCTGTGGTGGGAATCGACCCGAATAGAGGGCGAACGCCTGTCGATCGAGTTAGAGAGAGACCGAGAAGGAGGAAGGAGAGAAAATTGAATAATAGTATTGAAATAATAAAACCCAAGAAAAATATTGAGAAGAGAGAGATAAAAGTGAAGGGTAACGGTGAATTGTCCAATTTAGGAGAGAGGGGTATGGGAAAAAGGACACGTGTCGGTAGTTGGGAAGGATTACCTTTTCTTCGCATGAAGATGTGGCGGGAGAAGGTACCAGCCTCCCCGCCCTCATCTCTCGCTCTCTCAGTCTCATGACTCTCACACCCTTAAATTAATCACTCACTTTTTAATACACTAATGCAATATTTTTCTTCCTTTTTTTCAGTTCTTTTGTAGGATTTGGATTTTAACTTGTAGTGCTTTTGCGGCCGTCTGATCTTGATCATCTGGATCCTGTGAAGGGTAAAATGGTAAATGTGTCATGTGGGCTTACGGTTTGGCCACTTGGTGGTGGGTGGGTGAGTGAGATTGAACTGGAGGTAGGTTGTGCTTCGGAGGGGGGAGAGTGCATTGGTGGAGTCCTGGTTGGGCTTTCGTGTCCAAGGGGTCAGGGTGGACCCACTCCGACCCTTTTCAGTAGCCATTCTTTATTTATTTTTATCTTTTAAATAATCGTATTTTGGTACTTGTGAATCACAAGTTTCACAAACGACCACTAAAATTTTCTCATGCTTAGATAGTGAAGCATATTTACAAAACACGCAGAGAGAGAACCAAAGCAAATGTGAAGCGAACATCAACCCTCCAATGCTTTTTTACCACAACCAACTACACTAAATTGGAACTGGAATAATTGCGTGATATACCAATATCACAGCTGAATTTCACAAGACATAGTAACAGTCAAAACATTATTCGGTTTTGATCGTCTTCAATTAATAGTAAGCAGCGAAATGGCCGAAGATTAACTACAAAATCTCAGCTTAGTCTAATCATTAATCCTGCAACATTTCAAAAAATTTCAACCAGAATGGATCCTCTATTTTATTTCCTAGACTTTTTTCTAGACTTAGACGAAGAAGGCTTGGATGGCTCTGCAACTGCACTCTGTGAGGCTCCTTTCGAGGTAGTTGCTTGGTTTGAATTTGAAACTGAATTGCTCGAAGTGACACCAGCTTCATGTTTTTCTCTACCTACGGAACCCTGAGAGCCTCTTACCTGAGCAGCTCTCTTATCCTTTCTCTTAGGCCTGTAACTTGACCTTTCTCTCTTGGGAAGCCACCTTTCTGGATCTGGTGGTGGCCCTGGGTTCGCAGGGTCAAACCCTTTAGGATACCTCGGCTTTCTCTTCCTCTTTTTCTTTGCCTTTGCCTTACTCTTCCCCTCCTCATATGTTTCAGTGACACTAACAAGAGAGATGCCCTCATCGTGCTTGACCCCGGAAGTCTTCTCCAGACTATCCACATCAACCCCCTTCAAACCTGGTAATGGTTTCAGCTTCTGTTCATAAGCTTCTGCCTTCTTAACATCCACACGAGCAACGGTAGTTACAAGCCCAACCAATGCTTCCACACTTCCATGGCTTTTCACAATCTCCTCATAAAGACGTGCAGCTTCCTCTTCTCGGCCATGCCTGTGCTTAAAGGAAGCAGCCTCTAGCATTAAAACATTAAGCTTGTTGTCCTCGGTCATGGCATTTGACCACCAGTTGATTGCACAGTCAAGCACAGTGGCTGCACCATCAATGTCCCCAGCACGCTCTTTAAGAGACACAAGAGTAGCAACAGTAGCAGGCATGTGCTGGATATCAGGTATCTTAGTGAGGGACTCAGCTGCAATATGAGGGTGGCCAGCAGCAGCAGCAACCTGTGCCCTCACTAAGAGAACAACCTTGGACTTTTCAGGAAACTTCTCAGAAAACTGCCCCAAAATTTCTTCAGCTTTTCCAGCCTTGTTTTCTCTTACAAAAACTGCAGCCTGAAGTAGTACCGGCATCACACTATCGGGAAACATATCTGGCAGTGCAGCAACAAGTTCTCGAGCCTGTAAATATTTAGCAAAGTATAGATATCAGCAAGGGTAGCTGGAGCATCCACAATGGCTTTTGCGATATATTCACAGCAAAGCACTTAAAAGGAAAGGTATCTTATAAAGAGAAAACAAATAGACCTGATCCATTTTATTAGCATGGAGTAGTAAAAGGACCCGATTCACATATATTGATTCTCTTTGTTTTGATGAAAGCTTCAAGTCCAGTCCAGGAGCAAGGTGGAAGTTATGTTTGTCTTTTTCTTTTAGTCGATCAAGTTTCCTTAGGCCATCAGAAACATCTTTTGGACCTCTCAAAGAAATGAGGTTGTTGACTGCCACCGCAAGTGATAGTTCATCTGCCAGATCTCGTTTTATAATGCCTGTGTAAGCTTCAATGGCCTCTGGTTTGTGCCCAAGGAGCTGTTGAAAGAAGCTAACTTGCATTACTGGCTATTGGATTGCCAACTTTGAAAAAACTGGAAAAGAGAAAATTTTACTTAACATTACAATATTACCTGCTGAACATAAGCCAATTGGACAGCTATCGGAGCCAATTCAATTTCTATTTCTTCATCAGGCAAGTTATCCTCCAGCAGTGTTTCCTGGCCAATTCTAAGAAACCAAGTACGTTACTCCCATCAGGTCATTCTCACTTCAAAAAAGGGTATTAATTGCTCAATACGTTGATACTGGCATTAAGGATAACACTAAAGGGGGAGGGTCAAACTAACATATAAAAAAACTAATAAGGAAATAATTAATAGTTTAACATCTGAGAAGAGCTTATAAAGGGCTTAATGGGGGAAAAGCACATCCATGCAGCGAACCTTAAGCAGTAATGCAACTTGGTTGTGTTGAGTTAATAAATTTGCATGCGTTAATGTTGTCTAATAAAGCCATAGTCCCTGATACATTAGGCTAAATATTTCTTTGAAAAATAGTAAAATCCTTTATAAAAAAAATCAATCCAACCAAAAGTTACAAAGTTGCGGTAGGAACTGAAGACTGACAAATAATAGTAATAAACACAATAAAAAGCCTTTACTTCCTAAAATATCACATTACTCAGTAAATAGTATATGGCTTGATTGGTGTCATCAACTTCCATAAACAAAAGTAGCATATTACCTTCTGGCTGACAGCAGGAGCTGTTCAGCATCTGTGTATTTATTCCTTTCAATCAAAGAACATGCAGTGTTGTATGCTAGCTCAAAGCTGCTAGTTGCTCTAACCCTAAGCGCTTCCAGCATACCTTGTACTTCAGAAGCCCTCCCAGCTGCAACCAAACCAGCTACAAAATTTATCTCTAAGGAGTCAATCTTGGAGTTTCGAAGCTTCTGATATATATCCATACAAGCATCCATCTTTCCTAAGCGAAATAAAATCTGGGCTTCTAATAACATGGTTGCAGGATTTCTCTCTTGGCTTTTCAAGGACTCTAGAGCTTCATCTAACTTGTTTTGTCTATATAAGCAGTATGCCTGTTTAGGAATATAAAAGTAGAAAAGAACATCAATGATACATTAATGTGTGTCTTGTAAGTATTATACACAGTAAAACATACAACCATGACCACTGGAATAATTTGATGATGGAAATCCCTCGAATAAAATTATGGACAACTACATGGACCCTTCTCTCTCTGGCCATTAAAGGAGGGGAAATTACAAGGGCCATCAAATTTTAATTTATTATTAAGGACCATAACTATAAGATAAGTGGGATGCATCACCGCACATTATTCAAAATAAAAATAATCACTTCTTGAGTACGAGAGGAGACATGTAACTAATGTGTAAAACGAAGAACAAAATATAATGCCAAATATTGTAATTGGTCTTTCAAGTTTGAATAAATTCCTTATGTAAAAATAATTGCATATGGATCACAAGAACGCACACATGTGTGAAACAAAACGCTCATCTTCATCTCTCTTCAGAAATATTTTATCCCCTAACGGTCCAGCAATGCAATAACACAGCATCTGCAACTATCTGAACAGAACTTTTATGTTTTTTCAACTCAACTGAACAAAGCTACACCACCCACATCTTGTAATTGTAAATTTCATACTGTTACTTTATTTTATTTCTTAAACATTTTGGAAGTACGTTGATTACCTGTAGTCATTATGTAAATAAATCAGAATTCTAACTTTCTAAGACATTCTCTTCTGTGAAATGTGAACCAAACCCCATTTAAACATATCAGACACATTCACACAACTGCACCTCCGTAAATTTATAATTTAGAAACCATCATTACGGGTCTGTATAATATCAGTGGAAATGACAGTGTAATTATAATAATTATATAAAACAATGTCTGAGCCAAGCCAAAAACAAATAGATTACACAATGCAGCAACGGTATCTCAATACTAAACCAAAATTTACTCATGCACAAATGTATAGTGCTAAGGAATGGCCCAAATTACCAACCTTGAAAAAACTGAAATCCACATGAGGACTCTTGGAAGATCGAATCGCTGAGAGAGCTTCATCAATTTTATCGGCCTTGACCAACGCTACGACCTTGCATCGAAACGCGTCGTCATCGCCACGTGCAATTGAGAGAACTGCAATACGTTTCGAAACTTTAATGAGGAAAGAAAATGCAAATTTGGAGAACAAAAAAGATCAAATATTGAAGTAAGGCAGAAGACTACGATTGAACCTTGATCTGCAACTTTGACGGCTTGTTCGAATTCGGATCGCTGGATGTGTCTACTAAGGGAAGAGAAGAGATCTTCGATTGGAGGTGGAGGCTGCGACGGCGACTGTGAGGGTTTCGGCTTGTCTTTGGCCTTCGGAGCCATGGATTTTCTCGCTTGCCAAACAGAAGATAGAAAAAGGCGTGCGGATGTAGAGTTTCGGCTGAGTTTTGGTATCGACTATCACGGTATCACCTACTCGGCTGCTCCTTGCAAGTTGCAGTTGAGGATCCCAGCGGGTCGGGTATGGACCAAATAAACCCTGAATGAAGTGGGGGTATTGTAACTATAGTTGTTTGGGCATTTAGGCCCACTGTGAGGAGACCGTCCGCAAACAACACGGGCTCATAGATAGCCCATATAAGAGAAATCCTTGTAAATGGAAAGTTATATAAATAAAATAATTATTTTTTATGGGATTACATTTTTTGACATAACTAAGTTAATTCATTAGTACAAATGTAGGGGCAAAATTGTCCGGTTTTGTCCTGTTTGGACCAAAATGAAATACTTCAAACAATTTATAGACCAATATGAAAAAATTTGTGGACCAATATAGGATTTATAAAATAATAAGTGGACTAAATACATAATTTTATCTAATTATAAATGTTTTCCTAGGCATGTCATGAACTTTCCAAAAGAGAATGGAATTGTGATCTTACCCACATTTGCATAGAGGAAAATTATGTGGTTGATGACTTGTAGATATTGGGCAATGGGCATCCATTGTTCCTTGGGTTTTGGTTTTTCTTTGGACTCCCCCTTTTTTTTTCAATTATTTGTATCCCTATTCAAGAGTCTTAGCTCGACAAGTGCATGAACTCTCTTTTAATAATGCTTAAGGCTCCTTTCTAGTAGTTTTTGAGAGAGACTCAAGAGCTACTCTACTTGATTTGAGCGGCTACTTAAGAGGGAGGGGATTTGAGTACTACTCAAAGTGGCTTTAAAAGGCTCAATTTTTGGATAATTTCAAATTTTCGCATATTATCTACCTTGTATCTTCAATCAGTTTAGACAATATATCTCATATGTAGATGATATAATGAAAGATTTATCATATTTTGATGAATCAAGTAAGTTGTAGGCGCATTATTATATTGTTTATTTTCACACCTCAATAGACCGAAGAATGAAAATAAAAAAGAAGAAATGCAACTATACAAACTAAAGCGTAAAAAACTACCCTTTCTTTGCATGCATACCAAGTGGAATAGATCTGTAATAGTTAGTCTGCCAATTAAGTCCCAACCACTAGAATAAAGAAAATTGATGCTGCAGGTATCTACTATCCAACAAGTTAGTGTTCAATGGTTCAACCTAGTCGGTTCATACTTGCAAAAGGCAATGAATAATGCTGATGTACCTGTAAAAGTTAGGAATTCTTCATTGATAGTGTGAAAATTAATCTGCCAATTAAGTCCCACTCCCTTACCAAGACTACAACCGTGACATTGTAGACAACTATATAAATATGTAACTACTTGCATCTACCAACTCTTCCTCAGGGGTTTATGGGTTCCACCAAATCAAATTTCCACACTCATCCCCAACTAAAAGGAAAAAGATATCCTACTTTTCATGGTCTTTTAAGTATATACTAGTATCTCACATATTTCAATCCAAAGTAGGTGAATATTCATAGTTAGAATAAATTATTAAAAATGTTTTTTCACTAGATAATATGACAATATAAGATTTTTTTTTTTTTGAATAAAGACAATAAAAGAGTCGTTATCTTGTAAAATGAATTATAATAAGTTGGCTCTTAGTTTAATATATAGTATAAATTCACAGTTTGATAACATAAAATGTTTATGTTATCATAGTGAAACATTAGCCAATCAATGTGGAACTTATTTATAAATTGAGATGTTATGTGTGTATATATATTTTATAAACACCATGTATTAAGGAAAATTACACAGTTTGATAACATAAAATGTTTATGTTATCATCGTGAAACATTAGCCAATCAATGTGGAACTTATTTATAAATTGAGATGTTATGTGTATATATATATTTTATAAACACCATGTATTAAGGAAAATTAAAACCCCAAAAAACCATTTTTGTTAGAAGAGGAAGGAAGGAATGGTCTTTTAAAGGAGAATAAAGGGAGAGATTGCATCATTTTGTTTATAAAGGAAAATGTTAAAAATTTAATTGAAAATTTCAAATCCGACCAAAACCGGGTCTTGCAAAAGTATGGCCCAGGCGCACCTAAGCCCAAGCCCAATTTAGAGATCCCTAAACTCAAGCAATCAAGGGCCCTGATAGCGATGGCCTTGATTGCGACGATGATAAGGATAGGCCTCCCACAATTCTCTTTTGAAAAATTCAAATCCAATAAATACAAATTTATCGTCCGGCTCATTAAATCGGTCAATTGTCCCTCCCTTTTCCGCTCATTCACAAATTTCCCTCCCTCGCAATTGCCGTTTGGTGGGTGGGAGAGAAAATAAACAAACTCGAAAAGTGAAAATGCCGGAAAGTCCAGGAAACAGTGAGAAAATGTCAAAACCGAAGCGAGAGGGAAGTCGACTAGCCCTTACCGGAGCCGCTGCGCTGCTCGTTCTCGCTGTTAACCTCGGAATCACCGCCTTCAACTCCCACAGGAAGAACAGAAAGAAGAAAGGTTTCTTCATTGCTTATTTTCTTTTCTGCAACTTTCCACACAACCAAACAGTCATATTCGTACAATTTAATCATTCTGTTCTTAGAGTTTCGTTTTAATCTATGTGTGTGTGTGAGTTGCAGATCTTCAGGGGTCTAAGGTTCGTGTTAATCTGTCGGCATCCGAGATTATAAAATTGGCGGACCGAATCATTAACAAGTCAAAAGAGGTTCACGATGCGGTTGCTTCAGTTCCTCTCGACAAGGTTTTAAGCCATTCACACACTTGAATATGAAAATCCAGCTGACTAGCTCATTCATTTGAATTTCTTCCACTAATATGGCTTCGAACTCTCTTTAATTTTTCAGTTTCTCAAATTCGAATAAGAGAACAGTATTTGCTTGTGAGCTGAGGAGCTCTAATTTCTCAGTATTTATGTTAAGCTGAAATTTGTTTGGCTGATAAATTTGAGCTGCTTTTCATAACGGTTACATTTTACAGGTTACATATATGAATGTTATTTCACCTCTAGCAGAATTAGAAGCGCAACAATTTCCACTGGTCCAGTCTTGTGTGTTTCCAAAGATGGTATCCACTTCCAATGATGTCCGCAAAGCCAGCGCCGAAGCAGAGCGGAGAATAGATGCTCATGTTCTCACTTGCAGGTATTTTCTTGGGTGATTATCTCTAGTTCCGAAGTAGCTTGAACTTTGTATTCGGCTATCTCACGTGAGCTTGCAAAGTTTTTACAAGATTTTTAAAGAATTATGGAAATAAATAATACATGCTCTGTTACGCAAACTGAACAGCAAGCGTGAAGATGTATACCGTGTTGTCAAAGCTTTTTCTACAAGAGGGGAATGGGTGAATGCTGAAGCAAAGCGCTATACTCAAGCCTTGGTAAGGCTTTTGCATCATTCTTATTGGGCCCTTTCTTTGCATGAAACAAACAGAACTATGGTTAAGCACATTGATGATGTTGCTTGAGGCTCTCTTTTTATATGTAAAGGAGAAAATGCTGGATGTTGATTCTTTCCCAATCAGTGACAGATGAGAGACTTTGAACGCAATGGGTTGAACCTTACTTTAACTAAGAGAGAGGAAATGCAGCGTGTGAGAGGCCAAATTGATGAGCTAAGCTTGCGCTATATCCAAAATCTATACGAGGATAGTACTTTTCTTCTCTTCACTGAGACTGAGTTGGCTGGTTTACCACCGGAGTTTCTTAAGGTGTAGTATTTTTCCGTCATTTATTTTTCAATTCAACTTTTCTGGAAGTTCACTTTATGCAAATTTACTTAGGCTGCATTCATGGATGAACTTTCAACGTATTTATTTTCTCGTTAATATACTTTTTTATGCTTGTCTGTAATCAGTCAATTTTGTTAGGATGATACCTTTAAATATATTATGTTTTTCTGAATTTAAGTTAAATTTGATGCCGTTGAGACCCCACAAATTTGTTTATGTATGGATTTGGCTAAATAAAAGTAAGTAAATTAAAAAAGATATAAACTCGCTAGTAACCATGGAATATAATTTGAAATCGGTAATTTCCGAAGGTTTAATATCTTTCCATTTCCTTACCATTCATTTACAGTCAGTAACTTTATGTATAAATTTATTTTAATTTGATATGTAACTCTTTTTATAAACTTTTTCAAAAATATATTCAGGACAATCATCAGCAAGCATCTCTTCATAATTGGTCTACATTGTCTCTAAATAAATCACTGAAATTTATAGATTAATGTGATTACTTAATAAAATAAAGTTATTCTTCTACAGAGCCTAGGCAAAGTTGAAAATGGTAAATTCAAGGTGACACTAAAAATTCATCATGTGGCAGCAGTACTGGAACTTTGTGAGGTATGATATGATCCGCTGTGTTCATATTGAAGACAATTACTTTTTTTGTTGGATTTGTTGCTTGTCAGTGGCAATTTTGCCAATGTCGACATTTAATTTATTGTGTTATATGATATTTTAGAATCTTTCTTAATGTAGTTGACAAAATTCATTTTGTGTCCCTGTGAAGGTTGGAACAACAAGGAGGACTGTAGCAGTGGCATATGGAAAGAGGTGTGGAGAAGTCAATCTTTCTATCTTAGAAGATTTGGTAAAATATTTTGATTTTCTTCTCATGATTACTTTAGTTCCAATTAGATATTCAGTCTTTAACTCCATTGTAAATCTATAAAATATATTAATTTAACTCCAAATTGTCTAATTTTAAAGTTCTCTATTTTTTGTTCAATTGATAACTCTTTATTGCAAAAAGAAAAAAGAACCATATTTTTCCATTATATCTGTTGTTTTTAATTATGTGTCATGGTTTTCTTAATCATGAAAACTTAAAGCTGTTATGCGTCAATTGGCTCCCATAAAAATCACTATATTGTGGTGAATTTGGAGAAAAATTCTTGGAATTCAGTAGCATGGCTACTCTTAGAAGTTGTGTTGTGAAATTGTAGTATTAGTTGGAGGTTATATTTTGTTAATTGGCAACCATAGTTGTTATTTGTTTGGAGTTCAACCAACATAGTTAGAACATCTGATTTTATTTTCATATCTTTGAGTGCCTTTTGTTAAATGGTGTTTAGTTGAAGGTATTCTATGTGCATCTTATCAAATGTGGATCCAAAACATGATTTTCTATTTTGATTTTATTTCTCTTCTTATTTATCACTATTTTTATGTTGTGCTGAAGTATATGCAAGTCAATTGACTCTGATGTTTTGTTGGTTTAGGTCCAACTACGCCATAAATTTGCTAGATTGATTGGTTATTCAAATTATGCTGACTATGCTGTCGATCTTAGAATGGCAAAGACACCCTCAAAGGTTTGTATGATGTTGCCACTTTCTTACGATATTATGCACAGTGGTAACCAAGTGAGATGAAATTACAAGGAAATTATGTTTGGTGAAAATATTTTGCTCCTTACAAATTTGGAGACATGATAGGATATTATGTGCAGTGGTAACTTTGTGAAGTGAGATGAAGTTAGACGGAAATTATTGGTGGTGCAAATATTTTGCTCTTCTTACAAATTTGGTGATAGAATAGGTTGGAACTGGGGATAGTTTAATTCATTCTTCATAATTGGCATGCATTATTTTTCATGAAGTGTACTAACAATGGAAAGGATAGGAGATAAACTGTTTTAAGTGGCCTTCTTTCTGGTGAGCCTTGTGATAAGAATCTTTCTGCCGTTGGATTCTTCTCTGCCAAGTGCAGAAGTCTAGAAAAAATGATACTCTAAGAAACTACAATTTGATTCCTCCCACTCCAAGTTGGGAGGCACTGACTTCATCTCGTGGAAAGGAGTGATTCATCATTAAGGGGGTTTAATTTTATTCTCTTACGAAAAGAGGCATGGGAACCATTCCTTTGTTGCTGCATTCTTTGTAGCTTTGCAGTTTTGACGAGGCCTCAGGCCCTACTTAATTGACTGACAATGACAAAGGATTATGACTTATTAGGGAAATTTGAGTTGATTATGATGAGGCTTATTGGGTATTCTGATTCCTAATCTCTGATATGATCATGCTTTGAAATTCAGCATACTTTGTGCTCTTTTTCCCAGTTGGCAGGCTTTAAAAGTTCTGTCAAGTAGTCTAGTAGTCATATATGGGTAATCTAAAAGTATGCACTAACATCTGTTTTGGGGATCATCTTCACATTTATGTTCATTTTCCCACACTTGTTTCTTGTAGCTCATACTAGTGTGGGTGATTATTTAGGTTTTTGAGTTCTTAGAGGACATCTCCAATAGTTTGACTGACTCGGCCACCATGGAGCTGTCCATCTTGAAAGATTTGAAGGTTAAAATTTCTTTTATATTTTTTCATACTTCGGCTTATTTCATGCCTGATTGTTTTGTGTCTTATGTCGTATCAGAAAAAAGAGGAAGGAGACTATCCATTTGGAATTGAGGACGTACTGTACTATGTGAAGAAGGCTGAAGAACATCAGTTTAATTTGGACTTTGGATCTCTTAAGCAATACTTCCCAGTAAATTTGGTTCTATCTGGGGTCTTCAAGATAGTGCAAGACCTTTTTGGTAATTATGCATTAATTTATACTGTCTAGACTGTAATAACATATATTTTATTTTGTCCCATGAACTTATCCATTTCATGCAGGTTTAAGGTTTGAGGAAATTGCAGATGCTGAGGTTTGGCATTCTGATGTTCACATATATTCAGTTTTTGACTTAAGTTCTGGTGAACTTTTGGGTCATTTCTACCTTGATATGTACATAAGGTTGAAGGAAGACTTATTTTAAAGATTTATCTCTTCCTTTATGTTTTTATTTGAGTTATGAAGACATGGGTTTGTGTTGTCTTTGAACAGGGAGGGAAAATATAATCATACCTGTGTGGTGGCTCTTCAAAATGGTGCATTATCATCCAATGGGTCACGTCAGGTTGTGCTCTCAGTTTGTGACCATGAGTGGTATCTTTGTAATATAGGTTTTTCTTGAGATAGTAACTAATGTTTAATAGCTGTAGTGAAGTAAAAAATTGCATGTCTTCTTTTTGTGCTGGAGTGAAAATGACTCTGAATATTAGTTCAGATATTTAGTTGTCATATTGATGTAGAGAATCATATTATCTGAATAAACCATTAGTCTTGTGTTATCAATTTACCATTTGCTTTCTGTAACTAGATCCCAGTGGCATTACTGATCTCTCAATTCCAAAAGGATGTTACTGGTCAACCTGAATTACTGAGGTTCTCTGAAGTTGTGAATCTTTTCCATGAGTTTGGCCATGTGGTATGTTGTATTTCCTTATTCACAAGCTTTCTCAGTGTGATATGTTGTTCATAAATAACAGGTCCATCTGCTGATTATGAACCTTTAGGTACAACATATATGCAATCACGCATCGTTTGCCAGATTTTCTGGGCTGGGTTTTGATCCAGATTTTGTGGAGGTTCCTGCTCAGGTGCTAGAGAACTGGTAATTAATGGAACTCCCTTTTCTGAACAGACTTGGCCTAAATTCACAAATTTTATTTTTGGCCATAAATTCATGCATCTTAACTGTGTAAAATTTCAGGTGTTATGAAAGCTTCACTTTGAAGTTGATTTCCGGCTTTCATCAGGTGGAACATGTTTTATTTATTTAATTTAAATAGTAAATGCTTGGAAAGTCAATTTGCTCTCTCTTCCCCCCTTCCTCCCTTCCACAGTAGAACATCTCATCTTTTCATAAACAAATTTCTTTTATTTTTATCCCTATTATGGATGGTTAGTGTTGTCCCTATTATGGACGGTTAGTGTTTTGTCCCTATTATGGACGGTTAGTGTTGAAGTCATGTATAACGTAAGTACTCTGTATATATATTTGTTCAACTTGTTCTTTTAGATATATAAAATAAGTTAAATTGCTTATATCTTCTATCTTTAGGATATAACAAAGCCTATCAAGGATGAAATGTGCAAATCCATTAAAAGATGGAGATATTCCTTTTCTGCGCTCAAAATGAAGCAAGAAATTCTTTATTGTAAGCCCTCTTACTATTTCTTCTACATCTTAGAAACTAGTACAGTTCATAGATTATTTGAAGAATAACTTTATGGTTGTGTTTGATTCATAGGAAGAATTTTGTGGACAAACTTTTTTTCTTGGAAAACATTTGTTAGTAGAATTTTTAGTTTTCAATTTGTTTGGCGTTGAGTTTGATTTCTTGGAATAGTTTGTAAAAGGAAATCACTGTAGACAACCAATTCTTAGTTATTCTTTAAAATTTTAAAAGGCTTTGCTTCCTAAAATTTCTTATATTTTTATTATGAACCAATATTTAGATTTCAATCTTAAGATAATCATTGAATACTCAAATCTTTAAACTTTTTGTCTTTGAGTAATGGGCAAGGTCATTGCCTAGTAATTGCAGACGCTGACCTGAGAAATTGGATACAATTATGCTTTTATGTTAAAATCCATGGCTAAGTATATCATTTGAGACTGTTCTTTCTGGGAAATGCACAGTAATGGAATGTAGAATTCCTTTTATTTCAGATTTTGGTGATGTAGATATTACTCTTTATCTTGTAAATAACTCAAAAGTGTTTGTATTGTCAGGTCTTTTTGATCAAATTATACATTCTGCCGAAAATGTTGACATTGTTGAGTTATTCAAGCATCTTCATCCAAGGGTATGTGGCTCTTTGCAGTAATTCCTTTATAAAGTTGCATTTTGGGGTATTATTGACTCTGGTTTCTCAGATCATGTTAGGTTTGCCAATGTTGGAGGGTGTCAATCCAGCTTCACGTTTTCCAAGTAGTGCCATTGGTTATGAAGCTGCTTGTTACAGCCGTATTTGGAGTGAGGTTGGTCACCCCTCGATTATCAGAAATAGTCAAGAATATCCTTTTTAGTTAGATTCCCAAGTTCAGTGACAATTGCTGTACAGGAAATGATTGCCCAATGATTAAGTTCGAAGGATTTCAGTCTCTTCATCTGTGATTCTGACGGTCAGTGCTGATGCCTTGATTGATACTTGTAGGTTTTTGCCGCTGATATATTTGCTTCAAAGTTTCAAGATAGTTATTTGAACCAGTATGTTGGCATGCAGTTCAGGAACAAGGTAAAGAATTTGCTCTATAGAAAGAAGTGTTGCCAATAATGGTTCAAAAAAATTTCAGAGTTCATACCCTGTCTCTTACAAATAGTGTCCATGAATAGCTATATGCATTGTCGTTAAGAGGTGTGCAGTTTTGGGTTTTATTTGCCTTTTCATATTCTTTAGAATTTGTATGGAACATTGGCATTCTTGTTTTTCTCCCTCAGAAATGCTATTTAAAGTCAACATTTATTATCTTAATTATTGCCTTTCTAGGTATTGGCTCCAGGAGGAGCAAAGGAACCCATTGAAGTTTTAACAGGCTTTCTTGGGAGAGAACCATCGATTCAAGCTTTTATCGAAGGCAAATCCCAATACAGATTTTGAATACTCACTCAGCGTCGTGCTCGTGCATCTTTGGTTGCCGGTAATAATCTTCAATTACTCATGTCTATTCTACAGACAAGGTCTGATGCTCAAAATGATAATATCTCTAATGTATATTAACAAGTGTTTGTAATGTTTATAGCAGCAAGACTAAAGAGTTTTGAATTAAGGTTAGGGCTAGACTCGCGGTGTGTAGGTTGCTAAAGAGCATTGCAGTTTTGGTCGCTCCAGAAAGCTATCAATTTCCCTTGTTTGTAATTAATCTTCTCTCTCTTTTCTTTAATAGGTTAGTCTTTACTCGTTTCTCTTATAATACTTCTGCTAAATTATTTGCATGTAAACTTAATTTCGACATCAGCTTCAATGTATTTAATTTGCATTATGAAAACCATTGAAGATGATTATAGAAAAAGTTTATGGTGCATATGGATGGAGGAAAATGAATGGATTTTAATTCAAACACAAAAGGAAGGAAAATAAAAATCTGTAATTACTTTTCCTTTTCTACTCCCTCCAAAATCTTGAAAGTATCATTTAGTTTGACAAGGTTTGCATTTTTCGTCTGTTTAATGAATCTTATAAAACTTGCAATTCCTCAACAATTTCCTTCCATTCACCTTTTGCTTTGACGGTTGACCTGGTGTTGCCAGATGGGTTGAAGATTGAATATTCCCCGGCTGCTCCTTTTTTATAATGGCATTATGAATCACGATTAACATGTTGGACTTAATTATATGGAAATTATTTATTGGTTATTTGTTTTTCCAATATTTTGCATGCCTTAAAACTCCATAATTCATGGCAGTACTGGAAAACAGAAATATGAATTTCTGTATAAAAGAAGAAGAGTCCGATTTTCTTAGCCCATTTGATTATGCAAATCACAAGGCCCAAAACAAAAGGACTCGGTCAGTTTTTTAAATCAGCCTATAAGATACGACACGATGTCGTTTGCCCTTGACGTATTAAATTTATTGGGTTTCCTTTCTGTGGGTGTTTCGGTTTAGTTTTGACTTGACTCTTCCAGAGAGCCCAGAAGGGAGTAGAAAGTGGAAAAAACAGAGAGTGACCGAAAATTTCCGAGGCAAGAGAATAACTGAATCGCGAGAAGAAGAAAGTAATAAAGAAAATAGATTTTCTCAGTCAACAAACTACAACGTGAATAGAGGATAACAAAGGCCGAGTCCTTCCTCCGTAGGTATTACCAAACCTTCTCTTCCTTGTTCTCATCTGGGTTTTCCTTTTCTCATCTTATTCATGTCCTCTGCATTAATGCATGTGCTTTCTCTTTTCTGAATTTGGTTTTTACGAGCACTCCCTAGTTTTTTTATTTACTTTTGGAGGATTAGGAATGAGATAAATGTGGTGAATGTACTCTAATTTTTGTTTGTTCTCTTTTTATTTGGATGAACAGAGAAGGAAGTGGGGATTCCTGGATTAAATTTGGAAAGTTGCTGCTGATTTTTGGGCGAGAGTGGCTTTTATGCATCTGTATTTTTCAATTTTAAGTAAAAGTTCAAATTCTTGTGGTGAAAAGTGAAGAGATTTGTGGGGTTTGTATTTATTTTCTAACAAGGGCACAAAACTGAATGAGGGTTTTTGTTTTGGGTGATTGAGATTGGAGAAATTAGGGCCTGTTTAATCTGTGGTGTTAGTTGGGTTTTAGTTTTCAGATGAGAAAGGGGGTTTATGGCCCCCTTTGTTGATTTTTTTTCAGAAAAACAGGCATAAACAAGCGTCTGGGTAGCCTCAGATTAATACTATTTACGTCACTGATGTTAATGGGTTTTCGCTCTGTGATTCAATAGCCCCAGGACTGTTTTTGCAAAAACTTGGAATCTTAGATACTGGTTTTGTACAGTGTAGGACAGTGTTTTGTTTGTTCATATGAATAATGTTCAAACAGATACTAAGTAAGCTTCCCCGGAAGTCATCTAAGAATGCTGAAAATCGGGATGGAAGCCATTCAATGTATTCTAATGCTCCCACCAGTTCCCGGGGCAGTGATTTAGGGAATAGTAAGTCTGGCAACTTGATTACATCTTTCCCAGCCAGTAATTCTGTTTCAGATGTGGGGAAAGTTTATGGCAATAAGAATGTTAGGGGTGCAAATTTAAAGCTGAATGGCTATGTGACCTCTTCTTATGAAGCATTGCCTGGATTTAGAGATGTTCCCAATTCTGAGAAGCAGAACTTATTAGTTAAAAAGCTGAAATTATGTTGTGTGGTATTTGATTTCACTGACCCAACAAAGCACCTGAAAGAAAAGGAGATCAAGCGGCAGACACTGTTAGAGCTAGTGGATTATGTGACTTCAGCCAATGGTAAATTTACAGAAGTTGTTATGCAAGAAGCTACAAAAATGGTGTCTGCAAATTTATTTAGGTCGTTCACTCCGCAGCCACGTGAGAATAAAGTTGTAGATGGCTTTGATTTAGAAGAGGATGAGCCTTCAATGGATCCTGCATGGCCTCACTTGCAAATAGTATATGAATTTTTGTTAAGGTTTGTCGCATCACCTGAGACAGATGCAAAATTAGCTAAAAGATACATTGATCACTCGTTCATTCTCAAGTTGCTGGATCTTTTTGACTCCGAAGATCCTAGAGAAAGGGAGTACTTGAAAACAATTCTGCACCGGATTTATGGAAAATTTATGGTGCATCGTCCATTCATCAGGAAAGCTATTAACAACATATTTTATCGTTTTATCTTTGAGACTGAGAAGCATAATGGGATATCTGAACTTCTTGAAATTTTGGGCAGTATTATAAATGGGTTTGCTCTACCACTGAAAGAGGAACATAAATTGTTTCTTGTTCGGGCTCTAATTCCTCTGCATAAGCCCAAATGCTTAGCAATGTACTATCAACCGTTATCTTATTGCATTACGCAATTTGTAGAAAAAGATTGCAAGCTTGCTGATACTGTCATAAGGGGTTTATTGAAGTACTGGCCGATCACTAATAGTTCAAAGGAAGTATTATTCCTAAGTGAGTTGGAGGAAGTTTTAGAAGCAACTCAGCCGCCTGAATTTCAGCGCTGCATGGTTCCCTTGTTTCGCCAGATTGCTCATTGTTTGAACAGTTCTCACTTTCAGGTAGCAGGTTCTTTCCTTGCATTGGAATATTTTTTTTTTTTTTTTTTCTATATGTATGTTTTTATTACACCTTTCTTCTTTAAAACTTGCTTTAGTTCTGCAACATGAATGATACTGTTCTGCAGTTATTTCATTTCAATCAGAAAGGATTTCTGCATCATTATTTCTCTAGACCATGTTGACCGTGACACATATAATTCTAAGCTTTTTCTTTCTGCATCAGAAGCTGAATGCCTGTGTAAATTTCCTTTTCTCTTTCCATCTTTGGTTGGTAATTTTAGAAATCTCATCAGTCCAAACTCCAAATTGTTCTGTAGTTATTTATTAGATTTGTATATTGTGAGCTATTCATTTTCAGTTGTGTTTGCATGTACACTGTTTTTCAATTAAGGGATTCTTTATCTAGGTTTTTCATTGTTAATTTTTTTTTTTGGGTACTAATTAATCCAACTAAACCTTAAATCCTGTCTGTCAGCCAAAATAAAACCTTCAATCTTGTTTAGTTGGATTTTGATGGCCACTTTTATTTTTCATTTCAATTTTAGGATGTTTTGTCACGAAGATTCAAGTTTCTCAAGTTCTCTTCAAATTCTATGTTGACACAATTTGGATAAAAATGCACGAATAATTTCTTCGGTTTTAGCAGAAAGTGGCTGTTGAAGGTGATGACTAGATATTGGTGTTGGCCACATTGGAGTGGATACAAAATTAAGATAACATAAGATAATGAGTAAAATGCAGTCCACAGCCAATTCCATGACTGATGAGTTTGTTAATGTATGGGAGATGCAAAATAAACCTGCAGAGAGTTGTCCTGCATATTTGATTTATTCATATTGGTTTGTAGATGGTTTTAGGTTTGTATTATGACAATTAGTGTTGACTGTTTAGAGGACCTAGATTATATCTTGGAAAATTTGGGTGCTTGTTGGATGTTCTATTTTGGTTTACATAGAACTTGTTAGATGTTTCAAGAAACAAATTGAGGAACTAAAAATTACATCAATTTCTTGTGTTGGTTATCTTGAGGATATGATTATGAATGAAACAAATTGTAACTTATTAAGGGGAAAAAAATGTACTACATAAATTGTGAAAATGTTCCATGAACAGTAGGTTCTCTATTAGACCCTAAAACCAAATATTCAACACAAAAGCTGACGTTTACTTATGAAATGGTTATGAATATGAATTCTCTTCCCAGTGGCTGAGTAACTGTGGAAGAAACTTTGACCGAATCTTCTCAGAAAGTTTTTATATACCAGCCTAATCATAGAAATTTTCCCATTGCAGCTTTTGATTCTTGAATTTAATGCAACTGATTCTTGTTGTGTTAGGTGGCAGAGAGAGCTTTGTTTTTGTGGAACAACGATCACATTGAAAACTTAATCAGACAGAATCGTAAGGTTATACTGCCCCTTATCTTCCCTGCACTGGAGAAAAATGCTAGAAAACATTGGAATCAGGCTGTACATAGCTTGACCTTAAATGTCCGGAAAATTTTCTTTGATCTTGATCCTGAGCTGTTCAAGGAATGCTTAGTCCAGTTTCAGGAAGATGAATCAAAGGAGGGTGAGATTAAAGAACGACGTGAAGCCACATGGAAACGCTTAGAAGAAGTTGCTGCAAAGAAAGCTGCGAGCAACGAACCTGTGCTTGTTCCCCGCAGAGCACCTGTTCGCACTGGCTCAGTTTAGCTCAAAGCAATAGACTTGTTGACGATTCAATGACATCATTTTTTTCTTTTGTTGAAATGGAATTGGCAGTGCTGGCAACATGGTTCAGGTGGTGTAGTGCTCATGCTTTGTATTGCTCACTGCTACTGAATATAACAAGTTCATGTCATATATATGTTGTAGTTCTAGGAAAGGTTCTGGCAGAAAACCATAGGCCAACAAACATTCTGCCTCATTTCTTGTTATATTTTGAAGTTATGTTCTCACTCTTCTATGGCTTAAGTTGATATACAAAGTTTGCAATTCTACTTTACCCTAAATTAGGAAATCAAAGTCAAGAAAACGTAATTAGGCATTTTCCTCTTCTTTTTACAAATTAAAAAACAGATGATTTTTCTGTTTGGCTTTTATAACTTGGATGGCGAATGTATAGCCGAGTCTTGAAATTCAAAACACGTTAAAAAGGGAAACGCGTGGATTTCACGTCTAATACAACAGGCACCTGTCCGACTGTCCGAGGGTGAGGCATGCATATAATTGTTTTCATATTGTCAAAGCGTTGACAAATTGCAATTGTTGATTAACAGCTTGAAAATATAACTAAAAAAATGGATATTATAACATGACAAATTATGGATATGCTATTTACAGTCTGTGAATTATAATATTAAATTTAATTTATAAAATATAAAACAAGAGAAATGAAACTAGCATTGAAAGTATTATTAGGAAAATTAAAATAAAAAGGCAAATTTACTTTCAACTTTTTT
Source organism: Purshia tridentata (assembly GCA_003254885.1). NCBI lineage: Eukaryota > Viridiplantae > Streptophyta > Magnoliopsida > Rosales > Rosaceae > Purshia > Purshia tridentata. Next base: position 64,496 of record QANT01000646.1, read on the forward strand.
TACTAGATTGTCCCCACTTGTTGGAGAAGTAAGAAATTCCATCACCTAACTTTCGTCATTGCCATTATATTTTGGAACTCATTTTCCTGCTGGACTTGGCCTACGCCTCTCATCTAGTGCCGAAAGCATTCTATCTCTTGAGAATCTTTGCATTTACATGATTGTTAGAATATGCATCATCCTTAACTTAACTAAGTAAAGTTATAGTAAAGTAGGTTACAACTTAAAACTTTTGTCCTATTGGTTGTGATTTTAATTCATATTGTTTACTTTAGAAAATACTATTTTCTTCAGCTGTTTTTTTAATGCTATGATGTTACAAAATATAGGAATTGAAGTGGACTTTGAGAAGTGCTCTCCAAGCCAAATTGGCAACTTGGTTTGGAAAGTTTGAAGTGAAGTTGGAAACTAACCATCCCAACAAAAAAAGGAGGATTTAGATTCTGGTCCGATGAGTTGGCAATGAGTTGGCGATATTGATGTTGCTCAAATGTGGTGGTAATGTTCTCCCTTTTACGTGGGGTAGAAGCTGAGTACATTTTGATGCATCAATCTACAAACAGATACACACATGTACAATCGAACTCTCTCTCCAAGTTGTGTTTTTTTTTTGGCCAACTCTCCAAATAGTTGTGTTTAACATAATAATGTCTTGTGTATTGGGATTGGGCAGAGAAGGAGTGAGAGAGAGTTTGGTTTCTTTACCTTATTTTACCAAAAAATCTTTAATTTTCTTTTACTTCTCTCAAACTCAAATTTTTTAATATGATAGGGACTGTGAACTTGTGAGTTGTGAATGTTCTGTTCTTCCGGGCTGGTGATTTGACCAAAAAACATTTATTTTCTTTTACTTCTCTCTAACTCAAAGTTTTTAATATGATAGGGACTAGAACTTGTGAACTTGTGAACTTGTGAATGTTCTGTTTTTCCGGGCCGGTTTGCTTCGCTTGTCTTGTTCTCCTATGACTCGCTGACCCAAAGAAATTGAATACAGAAAAGAAAAGAAAATCTGATTTTTCTTTCTTTGCTTCGACTCTGCTTCTGTAAGTATCAAGCATTTGTCTATTCCTTCTTTATTTTAATCTAGGATTACTTCAGTTTTTATGTTCAGCTTTTTGCTCTCACCCTCTTAGATTTTTCTTCTATGAATAACTTTTTGCTTTGATTTTTTCATTGATTATGACAAGGAATGCTATGTTTGTGTTTTAGATCGCACACAGATCGTGTCAGCTTCTGATTTGGTAACTAGACTAGCTTCTGATTTGGTAAATATACTTCTTCAACCTGTCGTTAACTGAAGTAGATTAAAGACGAGAGCTTCTGGTGTGTATACTCAACTTGGGAAGTTGTTATTGGTCTTTGACTTAAGGGTGTAATTTTACCGTTTCTGCTTCTGGGTTCCTAAGTTTGACTCGGAAGGTGTCAAGTTCTTCTACTTTATTATTAAAGCTATGGAGAAAATTCTTCAGTTCTTAGTTGAGAATGGTATATGAAAACAAGAGTTTTTGCTTGCATCGACTGTTTGCTTCATATGGAAATGGGTGTCTCTATCTGGGTTTTCAGTTAGTTAGAATATGGATTTTTCGGTTGATTGGTTTGCAATTGGTTGTATGTATCTGGGTTTGACTCTTTGATTTGAGGTATGGGTTGGGCTCTACTTTGAATAAGCCTCCACGCACAGCTAGGTTTGATAGGAGTTTTGTTTAGGGTCATTTACTTTTCAAAAGTCATGATCAAGCAGATACTTGGTAAGCTTCCACGGAAGCCGTCTAAGTCATCTGAGAATCGTGACTTTGGGGGTTCATCTGCTTCTTCACTAAGTTCTTCTTCTATCAGTTCAAGAAGCAGTGATGTAGTAATTAATAGGCCAATAAACTCAAACACCCAACCTCCTTTGGGCCTTGATTCTGCTTCAAATTTAGGATATAGTCATGGAAGTAAGCTCCCCCAACTTGTAAATTCAAAGGTGAATGGTAATTCTGTTACTGCTTCTTATGAAGCGCTGCCAGCATTTAGGGATGTGCCTAGCTCTGAAAAGCAGAACTTGTTTATGAAAAAGCTGAACTTGTGTTGCGTTGTGTTTGACTTCACTGACCCAACAAAGAATCTGAGGGAAAAAGACATCAAGCGGCAGACATTGCTTGAGCTGGTGGATCATGTTACTTCTGCAAGTGGAAAATTCACTGAAACTGTCATGCAAGAGGCTATAAAGATGGTAACTGCAAATTTGTTCAGGTCGTTTAATCCACAACCCCGCGAGAACAAGGTTTTAGAAACCTTTGATTTGGAGGAGCAGGAGCCTTTGATGGACCCTGCGTGGTCTCACCTACAAATTGTGTATGAATTTTTTCTGAGGTTTGTTGCATCTCCTGAGACAGATGCAAAGTTGGCTAAGAGGTACATTGAACAGTCTTTTGTTCTCAAGTTGTTGGATCTCTTTGATTCTGAGGATCATAGGGAGAGGGAGTATCTAAAAACAATTCTGCATCGCATTTATGGAAAGTTTATGGTGCATCGCCCATTCATTAGGAAGGCAATCAACAATATATTTTTCCGCTTTATTTTTGAAACAGAAAAGAATAATGGGATTGCGGAGCTTTTAGAGGTTTTGGGCAGTATAATCAATGGATTTGCACTTCCACTGAAAGAAGAACACAAACTCTTTCTTGTTCGGGCTCTGATTCCCCTTCATAAACCAAAATGCTTACCAATGTACCATCAGCAGTTGTCATATTGCATTCAACAGTTTGTGGAGAAAGATTGCAAGCTTGCAGATACTGTTGTAAGAGGCTTGTTAAAGTACTGGCCAATCACTAGTAGTTCAAAAGAAGTCATGTTCCTAAGTGAGCTGGAGGAAATTTTAGAAGCAACTCAGCCAGCAGAGTTTCAAAGATGTATGGTACCCCTCTTCCGTCAATTATCTCGTTGCCTGAGCAGTTCACACTTTCAGGTAGTGAGCTGTGTCTTGTACTATTCTTCTTATTATGCTTTCAAATGTTTGGCCTGTTTGGACTTAAAAAGTTCTTCCGTTCTTTTCGTAACTAAGTAAGTGCAGTCTTATTCTGGAAACATGCCTTTGTTGTATGACCCAATCTCTCTCTTCCCCTTGTGTCCCCAAAAGTTTTGGGTCTCACCTTTCATTAAATCTGATAAGTACTTGTTTTTTTGTTTGTACTTTTCTAAAGACCTTTGATTGTTATCATTGTAGTTCCTTCTATCTTCAAGTGGGTAGGCATAGCCCGTAGGTTAACAAGTTAAAAATTGCTCTATTTTTCCAATAATCTCTCTTTGTCACTTTCTATTGTAAGGTAGTCCATTATTGGGTTTTTGAACATTGTAGGCATTTTTGCTTACAGGGTTATACTAGCTTTTGCTTCTGAATTGTTTGCTTTGAACAATGTTTTAGGGAGGTTAAGCTCATTATCCTGAACCAAAACCTTGAGCTGACTGATGCTTGCTTTTACAGGTGGCAGAGAGGGCTTTGTACTTGTGGAACAATGATCATATTGAAAACTTAATCAGACAAAATCGTAAAGTTATTGTGCCCATTATCTTTCCTGCCTTGGAGAAAAATGGTCGCAACCATTGGAACCAAATGGTCCAGAGCTTGACACTAAACATCCGCAAAATCATTTCTGACATTGATCCTGAGCTGTTTGAGGAGTGTTTGCTCAAATTTCAGGAAGATGAAGCAAAAGTAGAGGAGATTAAAACAAAACATGAAACCACCTGGAAGTGCTTAGAAGAGATTGCTGCATCAAAAGCTGATTGAAGCAGTTGTTGTTCCCCTCTTAAACCCAATCCAATCATCTTAGAGCAAATGATAGAGGGATACATTCATGTAGTTTGGAGGTCTCATATTTCTTTTATACTGCTTTTTTTATTGTTTGGGGTGGAGCATTACATGATTGTGTGCTTAGAGGGATTGTTGCTTGCGGTCTTTTCTGTTTGTCCCTCTATTTTTGGGCTCTTTGCACCCCAACATTCAGGAGGATCTCTACACGGCATTGAAGTTTGTGTTTTGGGAATTTTCTCAGATACCATATGCGGGAAACCACAAAACAGGAGTTAGAAGCTGCATTCAGATTCGGGATGGTGAACATAGAGCTACAGTTGATGATTATAAGGGTTAACCTGAAGAAGCTACAAAATACAGGTAACGTATCCACTTGGAGTTTATTTAATCAGTTTGATTTGAACTACTTGGTCTCATTTCTGTATGTGTATATTTCAATACCTATCTGTTGATTTTGGAAAGAACCCCTTTGTGTGTGAATTTTTGAATACATATATTGATAAATCTGAATTGCTTTAGTTGTAATGGATGGTACCAATTGATCTACTATGATGAGTTTTCCTCTTCTTTTCTGTTTTCTTCCCTAGTACACTCATCATCTAAATGAATTTACTGGACTTTTGGGTTATATGTTTTAAGCAAATGATCTCAGAATACTGGGTAAATGACTTTGCTTGCCCAGCTCTGGGTTCACAACCCCCACCCTTTAGAATTACCACACACCCAACCCCCCCCCCCCCCCGCGTCCTCTCCCGAAGAGAACCTCTTTTTTACTTCATGTCCTTCTAATTTAGTTCAATAGTTAAAACTTAAAAAATTAATGGAACAATTACATTCAACTTATAGTAGGTACTATGAAACAAAGCAGTGAATCCAAGACACATGTGCCAAGGACAGTAGAGAAACTATCTCAGGTATGTGAAAAATGAACACAAACTACTTGAACAATAGGATTGGAACTTCGGAAGATATAAACCTAAGTACATAGTCCTATTTAAGAGCGTGGTGTCAGAGAAACAAACTCCAGAAGCTCATGATGATGTTCAAATTTAGCCATGTCTTGTTCATCCAAGGTCACCCATGCCTCTATTCCATCACCAGAGCTAGTACTCATCAATATTACAACATTCTTAATGGGCACGTTACTAATGCATGCCCAGATGGGTTTTCCCCATCCAAAATCAGTGCTATAAAACGAAAACCTTGTCCAACTGCTGAACCTGTAAAACTCAACCTTTCCTTCAGACACCAATTCACTTACTTCTTTTAGAGGCTCACAAGCTTTTGAAAACCCATCTTCACCTTGCAGTTTCCTCACATAATCATCATTGATCTTCCTTATTGCTTTCCTTAATTGAACCACAAAGTCATGCAACTCTACATTGCTTTCATCTTTCATTATGGCTGCAACAGCAAACCGCCAGATGTTCCCAAGAGAGTGTTCTGGCAAAGGTGGATCCATTCTTTCCCTAAAATTCACCACATGGGATATCGCCATTGATGGCCTACCCTTACCCGATGTACCATATTTTGCATTCATAATAGATTTGCATATAAGAGCTGTCACCGCTTCCACACGAGTAGAGTTGTCCATGCACAAACCCTTGGATGCTTTGACTTTCAGCCTGGCTAAACTGGAGGCTTCAAAAACAAACCTCTTTGTCATAATCTTTTCTCTCTTAATCAAATTGGGTGGCTCGACGATTTGCATATCCCTAGGTGGAAAGAGGGTGGCTGAATTTAGGCAGGGAGTGACGTTTTCAGTGACACCATGCGATCTTGTAGCCCAAGCATTGAGGAAAGAAGACAGTGTTGCACCATCTGCAATCTTGTGTGAAATGCAGATACCAATAGCCATACCACCACAGTCAAACAAGTTTAACTGAACTGCCATGGCTGCAACTGCCTGATTTGTTCTAATACTATAGGGATCAAGTGGAAGGAGTTGTTGGACTAAATTCATTTGTGGACTTTTTAGTATCTCTGAGAGGCGAATGTTGGCTCTAGCTCTTGTGAAGGCAACGGCTCCATCTTTGCAATCCACAAATGTATTGCCCTCAATCTTTCCAGCCAAAGGGTAGAAACAAGCCAAGGTTTCTGATAAAGATTTCTTTAGCTTATCAAAAATGGCAGTATCATTGATGTCCCTTTTAGATTCAGGAGCAGAGTAGAAGAGAACAATGGGCACGTAAAATCTAGGCGCTATCTGATCTAGTAGAGAGAGTCTGTAGCTCTTAAGGTGGTGTGCTGTTGAAACTGATGGTTTGCAGTAATCTTTAGAGATTATCTCAATCTCCATCTTCATTTTCACTTTGTTTTGTTTGAATTCCAGCAACTATTAAAGAAAATGAGAGTGAATTTCCCACCGAGATTTTCATTGAATGAATAATCTTAACAAAGGCTCTGTATTTATAAACATCCATAACTCAAGGCTTAACAAATCTAACTCATTATTTACCCAAAAAAAGAAAACAAATCTAACTGATCTGTTGCACCAGTTCAACCAACTCCTAGTTGAGCTTTGAGATGATGTGGAAAACTTGCTAAGCAACTAAAAGATTTAGCTTGTTCTGTGATATTTGATGACATGGCATTCCGTCTTACTAACTTGGACTGCTGCCCGCTGGCGATGCTGGGTTGGCTATTTGGCTTGAGTACACGTTTAAGACTTGCATTGATAATCCATATCATTATGTTTCACTTTCATTTTTAAGTCTTGAGTTGTTGATTTCCCTCCCTGGTTAAAGAGTCACTCGTAGGTGAACTCCACAGATACGCAGAAGGAGGGTTGAAGAAGTTTTTGACAAAGAGAGTTAAGGCTGATAAAACTGTTGATCAACCTTAAGAGATAGTGAGTTCAACAAGTTTTTGACACACAAACTTGCTTATTCAGTTCTTATTCTAGTCGTGTACTATTCTACATATCCACCTAACCAAACAGGCCCTTCGTCTCATAAAATTAAAAAAGGAAAAAAAAATCATTTTTTTCCCCCTTTGTCTCTATGCCAAATCCGGGGATTCCTAAGAAAGGCAAAGGAACCATCTTAAATATTTATCATATAACTCGTAATTTGGACCACACGCAAAAAAAAAAAATGGTCTAATAGAGCAAACTTGCTTCCTAAATTTTAGTTAATTAGGATAAAATCTTCAACTCGGTAAAATATTATTAATTTTGACCAATCTTTCACTTTCAACTATATATCGTACAGAAATTTTAGTGTATATTATTTGAAAGTTCAATCATGTTGATAAAATAAAACCCATGTAGAGCAAGCCACAATGAAATTATAAGGAGGGATATGAACTCTTTAATTTTCATTCTATGGATATACACATCTACTACATAAACTGGCAAAAGCACACACTTTTACTTGCCAGATTTGCGACTTTTGATCTTTAGCATCAAACAACAATAGTTGCAACGACCATGGAAGTTGAAATAATTGCCAGAGAAACCATCAAACCTTCCACTCCAACCACAGAACACAACACACAACCTTTCATTCCTCGAAAAGATTAATCCTGGAACTTTGATTCGAATTTGAGCATCATCTTGGCTGTTCAAGTAAGCTTATTTGAATGTGGTGTCTGCATGTCACACAAGGTAGCTGATGCCTCCACCATGATCAAATTCATCAACAATTGGGCAGCCATAGCCTATCATAAAACTGACCAACATATATTGTCTCCCGAGCTCATTTCCTCGACTATATTTCCCAGAGCCGACCTGCCACTGATGCCAGAAGCTATGATGGAGAACCGAGATTTTGTTTCCAAGAGGTTTCTGTTGGACGCCCCAAAGATTGTTTCCCTCAAAGCACTGGTGGCTGACAAATTAGCACAAAACGCCACACGAATCCGAGAGAAACAAATTTACATCCACATAATTATTGCTTTTTGAACATTATTATAAGAAATTTAGATTTGTTGGTAACAATGACAATTTTGAGAGGAATTATATGTTAAGTTGAATTTAATTGCTTAATGCGCCCATGTACCCAAATTGACGGTTCTCAGTTTTGTTCACAAGTTTGAAGACTTGGGCCACTAATTAACATAATGCTAATTGGGAAGGTCTCCAATTCACAAAGTCAGAAGAAAACACTGTTGTAATGCAAAGACTATAAATTATTAAATTCAGTGTGGGCCCGTGCTAGCTAATGGGCTTTTGAGATTGCCCATGTTGAAATCAATAATCACAAATGAAAAGGTCATTCATACCCCATTTGGGTGTCTGCGCCGTTTCCCTCTCTCTCTCTCTCTCTCTCTTCTCTTCCTACTTTCTTTGTGTTTTGTTATTCTGTGCATATCGTAATGGTTGGATTGCTTTTTTGATACTCATGTTTCTGGGTTTCACCGGCTAATGAGCTGATTTTCTTTCTTTGTTTTCGTTTGATCTTCATACCGCATAGATTCAGTGGCTCTGGTGGCTGATTTTTTTACGGCAATGGCAGACTTGGACATTACTCAAAAACAAATGAACCCACTCGTCCATGAAATCAGAGTGAACGTTGAACAGCTTCGCTCTGATTTATTATTATACATCAGAAATTGGATTTATGTGGATGCACTCCACCTGAAGCGAATTAATGAGTCACAATGGACTCTTTTTGTTGGATTTTCGTGATCGGAGAGGATGAGCGGAAAATTGCAACCTTGCTCTTGAGATTCACAGTACTGTATTGAAATTCGACTTATGCACCAATTATAAGTTTGAAAATACTCCCATCATTGACAACCAGTAGCTTGGAATGCTTTTCTCACAACATTTGGGAATTACACAGAAGTTAGAGGGAGATTGAAGGAGGTACATGCACGAGAAAAAAAAGACAAGACAACTGTTTATGAAAGAGGTATGTTTTGTCCTTCTTTCTCGTGCATGTACCTTCTTCAAAATTCCTTTTTGACTTCCGTGTAATTCCCAAATGTTGTGAGAAAAACATTCCAAGCAATGGCATTCTCTAGTTGTCCATGGTGGGAGCCTTTTCAAACTTACAATTGGTGCATAAGCTCAATTTCAATATAGCATTGTGAATCTCAAGAGCAAGATTGCAATTTTCCACTCCTCCCCTATGATCATGAAAATCTAGCAAAAAGATGTCCATTGTGACTTCTTAATTCGCTTTAGCTGGTGGAAGGCTTCCACATTAGTCTAGTTTCTAATGTATAATAATAAATTAGAGTGAACCATTGTTTAGCGTTCAATCTGATTTCATCGACGAGTAGGTTCATTTGTTTCTGAATTTGGAAAAGTAACACATGGATGTGTTTGAGTGTGATGCAGAGCTCCTTAAATTTGCTTCTATGAATTCGAGTGCTTTAGGGCTTGTTTGGCACTGCTTCTTAGAAGTACTGTTTCTTAGAAGTGCTTTTATTTAGTAGCGTTTTTTCTAGAAGCAATTATGCAAATAAGTACATATAAATTTTTATAAAAATTCTAACTGGTTCATGCAAAAACACTTAAAGTGCTTCTTTATGAAAGCACCTGTCAAGTGTTTCTCAAAAAACCTCTTAAAAACGCTTTTATAATCCAAAAGCACTTATATATTTTTTTGTCAAATGCTACCCAAAGCGCTTTTACTAATTTGAAAATGATTTTGGCAATTCTAAAAACATTGTCAAACGGGCCCTTAGACTCCATCTGATCTGTGGAAAATAATTAATAATCATGGTTTGTTTGGTGCATAATTTATAAGTCTTTGTATTGTGTGTATATCTCAGCCTATATTTCGTGTTACCAAGCATTTAAGTTAAAAGAACTTATTATGGAACAACTTTTATCACCCACCCTTTGCATCTAAGTTAAAAACAGATAATTATTTTACACATCAAATCTTATTTCATGACAAAATGATTAAAACAGACAAAGAATGTCTATGTTTCAAAGGTATGACCAAACAAACAATACCAACAGCAAAACATGAAATCAAATGCATTCATATATAACTTGGTATGAAAATGACTTATGCATGCTTTGTCATGGTGGGTTGCAAAATATGAAATCAATGAGGTAGATCATGTCAAACGCCAGCAAATTGGGCGGCTTGCAGTGCATAATTGTCTCAAAGACCTTTTATTTTTGAGATTATAAAACAAATCTTCTGTTCTACATTCTTCAATCAAACAGATTTAGAGCCGAAAACTAATTTCAACCCTTAATTTCACGGCAACTTTGGATCTGAGAAAAATTTGTTGATGGATGACATGATCTGGGAGTCTTTGTTGCGGACGAACTTCCTTAGGCCATGTTCTCTATATTTCTCGCCCTCTGCAAAGTTCTCAAGCACTCCAGCGGCTCTGTTCTCCTTGGTAACCCTAAAAGCATATCCAACTGTTGAGGTCACATATTTGAGGCCGCTATAAATAGCCTTAGCACCACTGTCTGCATGATAAGCTTATATTGAAAGAGTCCTAGTCATCTTCTACTTTGTACAATTCTCTTTATTTATTTTCTGAATCATCTCTCCATGTATCAGATTATTATTCTTTGTAACTTTGAGATAAACCATACTTGTATAGAACTCTTGTGCCAGCTGATGTAAAGCATTATAAGTATTATTAAACTCAAATTGCCAATTGTGTTGAGGTTTACACAAAACTCTTCAGTGCAAAATTGAGCATAGAATATATATGTACCTGACTTCAGGATTGGTGCAGATGTTTCTGATAAGTTGCATGCCACAAATGCCAACAGCTACACCAACTGCTGCAAACAGAGGGTACACCTATATATATCCAACATGAAGAGTGAAAAAATCAAACCCTATTATGCAGAAAAGATTATTTCATACAAATAATATATAAAGTTCGCAGAGTGTTCAGAATCCTAGCACACTGATTTATCTCCTAGCATGAAAAGTAGCACATATGCAGCATTCTAACCCTATAGATTTTATATGTATGAAAGAAGAACAAATTTCATACCAACGCTTGTTAAAAATCATTCATAGATCAAATTACTAGCCTTAAACATTGTGATTAGCCCATAACAACCAACAAAGAATATTAATCACACATTTGAAAAAAAAAATTAAAAAATCCATAGTTAAACTTACACTACAATACTCAACACAAGTCAGATAAAAGGGCAGCAACAAGTTCCGAGATTGCCTTCAAATGAGAATCTAAAATCTTGAATACATATTTGTAAATCATACAGTTCATTCTCAAAACTCATAAACCAAACAAGAATAAGAAAGAAAAGAAAGAGAAATCCAAATAAATAAATAAGTAAAAAGTACCTCGGGCCTTAACCATCTGTTGAAGGTAGAGGAAGCCATGTTGAAGCGGCTGAATGAAACAGGAGAAGAGAATATGATTATGAGTATGAATGACCCTCCTTGAGAAATATGAGAGACAGTGCCGAACAAGGAAGGTTTTTTAACAGTGCGAGCTGTGTATTTATTGCAGGTTAATATTACGCGTATTATTTGGACGTGTTGGAAAAGGCAAAAATCAGGTCTGCTTGGACCGCCTATTGTATCACCCAATTGATGAGACATTTAAGGGCAAATATTTCTAACACGCCTAACTTCTAATTTTGCGGTTCAAATTGTGTGGCTTTCTAGATTCCGTGATGCCAATATCATTTGTTCAGATTCCTACCCTTCACCAAAAACAGTCATACAACATCTTTTAACAAAAAGAAAAATTTTAGTAAAAATCCTAGACTTTTAGCCTTATTTTAGTTGATGATGTGACATTAAGACTTTACGTCAATTCAAATATAACTACCGTTTAAAATTGGTCCTGTGGCACACACATGACTAATTTGTCAGATGAAAACCGTCTTTTTAATCACTCTTAAAAAATAGTAATACAAAAATTAAAAGAATTGAAAAAAAATAAAAATAATTTTAAAAAATTGGGAGGGACTAAGGAGGATGCAGAACCTCCCCACGACCGACCCTCCTTACCCCCCCACCTCTCTCCCTTCTCCAACCACCGTCGACCCTCTTCCCTCCTCCTCCCGCCGTCACTTTCCTCTCCCTACCAAATCTCTCTATTTCTCTCTCACACTGCCGGGCCTAATGTCCAGCCCACTAGTGGACTGAGAATTGGGTCTAAAAGGTCTTGGGCTAGGAGGAGACTGTTAGTGTGATCGGGCTTAAAATTCTTACCTTTTATGGTTTGGGCCGGCTATAGCTCAGGTGAGTCCACTATTTTTTGTGGTTGAGAGGCTAACGGCCTAAAAAGTAACTAAGCAAATAGGGTCTAAAAACTAAAAGACTGATACATGCATGGTGTAATTAATTTATATGTTATTAATTGTATACTTTAAAGTATAAATTTCTCGTCCATCTATATTATAAGTTATATCACTAATAGTTTTTTTTTATATTTTTTGCTTTTATCCAAAACCTGACTGTTTACCTTATTCCCATTACAAAATGTTGAATTTTTATGAATATCATTTCTATTCCTAGAATTGAAACAGATTTGAATTCTTAATTCTCTACGGCGTCTAGGTGATAAAATATTTTCAGGAACAAACAAATCATAATGATTTTTATCTCTATTTCCAGTCATCTTTTGATGTTTTGTAATGACTTCATCAGAATTATTATCAACATGTTTTTTTTCTCGGTATCTTTGACTAATTTGGTGTTTACTTTTATGAACCAATGAAATACCAATGGTTTGATACATAATAAATTGTCCATCATTTTTTATAGATAAACGAATTGGTTCAATAATCAAAATTCCCCTTTTCATTAATTCTGTAAGAGTTAAATCTTTCTGAATCATCAGAATATCCAGACTTATTTCTCCCCTTTGAATAGAGGATATAGAAATTTCTCTTGGATTTATCAGTCTAAGCAGGAGACAATATACTTTGATGTTATTGATTCGGCAAGGGAAGGGGTATAACTCAGCGGTAGAGTGTCACCTTGACGTGGTGGAAGTCATCAGTTCGAGCCTGATTATCCCTAAACCCAATGTGAGTTTTTCTATTTTTACTTGCTTCCCCGCCGTGATCGAATGAGAATGGATAAGAGGCTCGTGGGATTGACGTGAGGGGGTAGGGATGGCTATATTTCTGGGAGCGAACTCCAGGCGAATATGAAGCGCATGGATACAAGTTATGCCTTGGAATGAAAGACAATTCTGAATCCGCTTTGTCTACGAACAAGGAAGCTATAAGTAATGCAACTATGAATCTCATGGAGATATAGAACAGCATATAAGTTATCATGCTTGCATATCCACCATTTGAGTCTCCAACAATTATTCCAATAATTACATATCCAATTTGACCTATGGACGAATACGCAAGCATACGTTTGGTTATATCACGTGATCACAGTATTACGGTTATGTTGAATAATTTTTCAAAATAAGAAACTCTCACCAAATCCTCAAACAGGAGCTACTCCCCACAGTCTGGCAGACAATCCAAACTCATAAGGCCCAAGCCCATAGCAGATTCAAAGTTAGCTAGCCCATCTCCAGCAAAATTACCCTCTATAATTTCTTGAATTTTTTTATAAATAAAAATTAAATTTGAGCAAGTAGGAAGCAACAAACTATCCAACCTGTGACCCTATCCAACTAACTCATGTTATGCATATATATATTTCTCTCCTGTTTACCAACAGACGGTCGGCTGCAAATTTTAATTATAATTATTCTGGTTTTGACTTCATGTGTATGTTTCTAGCTTCCTTCAAAACTCTTCATCTTTGGGTGATCACGTAATATTTTCTTTCTTTCTTTTTTTGTCTTTAAACCTCACCAGATCTGAATTAACAAACTATTTAAACAAAACAGCCACTGACCAGATTGGATCACTGACTGTACTCTCTACACAATGTGCAAGGTTGCACTCTTGTCATCATGCACGCTCGATTCTAAGCTTCCAACACATTGACATTAAAGTAATTGAGTTTCGGAACATTAATTATTATTCAATTATTTAATTATTTTCAGACTTCTGTCCCATTTCATGCTTCAGAGTTCAGAGTGAGGACTCTTATTGTTCTTTTTTTTTTCTTTTTTAAGGAACACCGAACGTCAAACATGCATACATGTAGTTGACTTTCTTTGTTAATCGGACTACAACTACGTACCTACCGTTCGATGATCAACCCCATGCTCTTTTTGACGGTGACTTCATGTTTCATGCACGCCTATATATTTTGTCTTTTATATCTGTGTTTAATTATAACACTTCGTTTGAATTTCGAAATTAATTTTTTATCCTGAATAATTTGATGGCATGCATGATTATGCTATCATTGTTTGAAAGCCATGCATATTCCCATATGCAGCTATGCTGTCGAACTCACTCGCCAAAAGTTTGTACTAGTAAAGTTATGAATGCTTCTTTCTTGCGGACGCTTAAATACAAAATAGATTACAATAACTGTTATTTTATATTTATGCTTCCACAAAAGAGAAACACAAGTAAATTGTAAGACAAATATTTGTCTTTTAAGATAGTGTAATATATTATAATGTCACACTATTAATATATGATTTATTACTTAAATGTTTGTCAATCGTTTTTTATACAATAGCTCTTCATTCAAAAATCGCAAGTTCGTTAATTAATAACTTAAATTTACTAATTGGAAGTTGAAAATGTCATAATTATTCTAGATTTCGTTTATAGTAAGAACTCGTATCCATATATATGTATATATTGAGCATATCTAATTGTGCTTCACAATTTTAACCTCTATACTAATAAATTAAATGGTTAAAAAGATAGTTGTATCACATATAAATTCCTAGATAGCACCACAAATTGAGCTAGCAAATGTAATCTCTGTTGAAGATGCTCTAAAAATGGGCGTCATTGTATAATAATTATTTATATGTGGATTTTAGTCAATTCAATTGAAACATGGTACGTGGCTGATGCATCATACATCGGAAAGACATGACAATAAGTTAATAACAATCCTTCATATTCTTTCGTGGGACACATAAAATAGAACTGTCCCTCTTTGATTGGTAAATATAAGTGCGCTCCAGCTAGAACTTTGAGGTCATTATCAAATTATTGAAAGTGTTCCAAAAACAAAACAAAAAAATCAATATTTAAAGTTGTTCAGAAAATTATATTTTCAAATTTTTTTGATTTTTATATTATTTTGTTGCGCGATGAAAATTCGTTTTCGTGACAGCATGGGTATTAATTTATTAAATGTCAACTTCTCAACTACAATTAACTTTGGATTTTTTGTAAGGCCTGATAAGTCGGTTCATTCGGAAACTAGGTGGATCAACTTTAAGGGCTCGTTTGGTTCAAGTTTTGAAAGCTTAGGAATGGGAAATCAATTTCATTGCATTGTTTGGTAAGTACATGGAAGGGAAATCATTTCCTGGCCCAAGAAAATGATTTCCCTTATTGAGGGGAAAATGAAACCCTTGTTGGAGCTTGGGTTGTGGTTTCCTCCCTCTTGGAAAAGCATGTATTGCTTTTTCTATTTACTAAATTAATCCCGAAATTTTTAAAATAAATTAAAATTAATATTGTTTGTGTTTAATAAATAAGGGTATTATTAGAAAATTAGATCAATTTTATTTCCTTTTCCNAGATCAATTTTATTTCCTTTTCCTACACAAACCACACAAGGGAATGGAAATAAAAAGGGAATTATTGGTTTACTTTCCTAACATTACCAAGGAAATCAATTCCGAAAACTAAACAGGCCCCAATAGTTTGAATGCTCGCCACATTTTTTTCTCTTGTGGTCATAATAAAAACTTATATGAAATGATATTTTAATCAATATATATATACGTTATGTTTTTTTGTAAACATGTAAAGAATTAATAAAGTTAACATAAAATAAAAAATTTAAGTTTATAAAGTCATATTTATTATAATATTAACATAAAATACAAAATTACTCTTGAGCAGTACAATCAATTTAATTAGTACATAACAATACAAATCGATGCCACATAGATTGTGAAGCAAAAATTTTAAATGTAAACTATTAATAACCCTCTGTTCTGAATTTGATTAGTTCAAAATCCCCATTTTTAATAAAACTAATTCGAAACCAACTTAATCTCTTCCAAAACTTCTTAGTCAACTAATATTTATCAAAATTTGACCCCTATTTTTTGTAATATTCCAGTTGTACCTTTTTATTATATAGCAAATTACAATTAAGTAAATAAAATATTTGAAAATTAAAAAATTGAGATTTGTAAGGGTAAATACCTATTATTTTTTTTATCTCATCACCTTATAGAGTATATAATGAGTCCCCCAATATTCCAAAACTAAACTCTAATTTAAAGGTCATCAAATCGAGTTTTATAATATTAAAATTTTTTATTGACTAAGTTGTAAATAGTCTTTTATTATACCTTTTTGAACATAAATATGAGGGTATAAA